>VMDR010004345.1:0-61101 GCA_007922815.1 Macrotus californicus | reverse complement strand
GGGGGGGGGGGGGGGGGTGACTTGTTGACTGAACCCCAAGAAGACAGGAGGGGCGCGGAGCCGGAGAAGGTATAAAGGAAATGCTTAAGTTGTGCAGTCACCGGCGATTGTAATTCAGCAATGGTGAATTTGGTTACTCCAACAGAAAGAATCCAACTGGAGATTTCTGGAAAGTTTCCCGACATCCTGCCCGGTGTGTGATTTGAGGTTGGGGCTCTCCCCACCCATCGCACCCCACCCCCATCCCCAGGGAGAACCCATGCTGCCGCTGATTATGAAACGGAGCAGTTATGAAATGAATTGATGTGGGGGGGTGGAGCTTCTGGCGGCGGCTGGAAGGAGACCTTGGGACCCCGCGAGGGTGTCTGGGTGGGGCGTTTTCTCCTCCCAACCTGCTCCCCGTTACCAGTGGACGCTCCTGAGCTCTGGATGCAGACTAAGTGTCTGCATCTACAGCCCCAAACTGCCCGAGACCCTCCCCGGGGCGGTTTCCTGTTCCCAGCGAGGCGAGGGGAGTGACCGGGGAAGGGGTTCTGGAATGCTGTGGAGTTTTGACAAGTGAGCAGGGGAGTGACGAGCCGAGCTGGGATTCCATTACAGCCTTTGCACAACCTCCCCGACCGGGGCTGCTCCCTCCGACCGGAGCGGGCCGGGAGGAGCCTTCGGGAGCCCCGGCAGGAACCGGGTTCTGGGAGGGCAGCCCCGAGGCGCACGCTGGGGCCGCGTCCCAGGCGGGGAGCCCGCCCGGAGCAGGTGATTAGGGTCAGGCTCGCCCGCGCGCGCGGAGCCCCGCCCAGCCCGGGAGGATTTACTCCAGCCCGCCGCTCCCGGCCGGGACTCCGCGGGACGCGTCGGAGAGGAGAGCCCCGAAGGTGACTTCAAAACTGGAGGTAGGGACCTACTTCGACACACAGGAACCTCGGGCTCCTGCATCCCATCGCGCTGGGGCGCAGAGTGAAGCCGGATCCCTAAAGGTGGGAAGGGAGCCTCCCGAGGGCCTCCGCTGCAGTCATCTCGCAGATCGCTGGGGTGTCTTGTTTTTGACTTGGATTTGCGTGTTTGGAGATGGCTTGTGTTCCCTGGGAGGGGTAGCCGAGCGGGAACTGGCTTGCCCACGGCTAGACGGAAGGAGGCGCGCTGAGTGTGTGTGATGCCGGGGAGAGGGGAACTTGGAGTGGGGGACGCAAGGGACGCGTCGGGAGGGGCTCCAGAGTCACGGTTCTTTAAGACCCCAGATAAGAGGTTCTGTTGAAGCCCCAAAAGAGAACGTGGGTGGGGAACACGGTTCCAGTAACCCAGCGTCTGTTACACTGCGGGACGCCAGTGCTCCTCGCCTGGCGAGAGGGGAAAGATCTGGGGCGGAGCAGAGCGGCGTCTTCCACCAGCTGGAACAGTTTATGACCCCTCACGAGGTCATGAGCTCCTTTGGGGACGGCCCTTTGCCCCCATGCTACTAAACAATCTGCTTGGGAAACTCCCCCACCACTGATTCATAAAATGTTTTGTTTATAGTATCCACAAATCAAAGATTTTAAAGATGAAGGATGTTTGGAAAGAGAATGACATTTTCTATGATGTTGCTACTCCCCAGTTAGGCAGTTCGTAAATCCGAGGAGTGAAATTCAGTCGATGATGTCTCAGGATATGGGGGTAAGGACGAGATCACTTCAGCTGTCATCCTGGGAAACTTTTCTGGGAGCAAAGATTCTGCGAATGTAAATGATGATTTTCATGAAAATGGGTCAGGCTGAGTTTGATTTTGATGAGAGGGATGGCATGAACTCCATTAATAACAATATCTTTAAGTACACAAAGTGCAGTAATTTCAGACTTCGCACTTTGAAATTCACTTTGCGCATGAATTGAAAAGGAAGGTATAAGGAGATGGTCCTATCCCACTATTACTCTGGCTGTAGAATAACTGCTTAACCTATAGATGTACTATGGCTCTCTCTTTTTGTTTTTTCTTCCTGAAATTTTAACGAAGTTGGAAAGGTAGAGGACCTACCCAGTTGATTGCCTTCAGGATCTCTAGTCAAAGCTATTGTCGCTAGTAAGGTGCAGCCCGGAGGACACAACACACGGGGAGGGTGTGCTTTGGGAGCACAGGTCAGTGTCAGGTTCTAAGAGAAAGGAAGTTCTCAGAGTGGGCCCCATATGGAAGAGGCAAATAGGGCGTTCCAGAGAAAGTGACTGGGGAAACCCAGGTGGACTAGATTTCAGGCTTGCTTGGGCTCTTTCAGCCTTGAGCTAGGTGAGCCTGCCCTGCTGGGCGCAATTGAGGAGATAGAGTCAGCTGCTCCCTAACGTGGAGTGAAAGGAAGGCTGCGCAAGGAGCAGCAGGTTCCCCAAAGCTGCTTTTCTGCTTGCCTCCTCGCCGTAAATTGCCCACGCCTAGCACGGAGCTTCCTTTAATCCTGTTGTAACTCCAGGCAGGTCTGGCTTAGGAACGCCTTCCTTGAAGGGAAGTAGTCATCCACTGTGGCCTGCTCCCTAGGACATTGAGTTCTCTGCTCCCCTACTCTGCCACGTGCTCAGCCCTGCCTTCTTTTTTTTTTTAAATGGGTTTTAATTATAGTTGACATACAATATTAGTTTCAGGTGGACAACATAGTGATTAGACATCGATATACCTTATGCAGCGATCACCCAGATAAGTCTAGTACACTCACCTGGCACCATACATAGTTATTACAGTGTTAATGGCTGCATTCCCTCTGCTGTACTTCACATCCCTGTGACTGCTTTTGTAATTGGCAATTTGTACTTCTTAATCCCCTTCACATTCTTCCCCCAAGCCCCTCCCATCTGGCGACCATCAGTTATCTGAGTTTGATTCCGTTTTGTTTTCAGTTTGTTCCTTTTAGATTCCACAGATAAGTGAAATCCTTTGGTATTTGTCTTTCTCTGACTTATTTCACATAGCATGATGCTCGCTAGGTCCATGCATGTCACAGCAAATCAGTGCTTCCTTCCTCAACTCTTCTG
The DNA here is from genome assembly GCA_007922815.1 of Macrotus californicus. NCBI lineage: Eukaryota > Metazoa > Chordata > Mammalia > Chiroptera > Phyllostomidae > Macrotus > Macrotus californicus. The sequence continues at coordinate 58,113 of VMDR010004345.1, read as the reverse complement.
TTTCCCAGAGGTGCCACCAGGAACCTTCACAGCCTTCCAGAAGTGGGTTCTCCAGGGCGCTACCCGGGAACCTCTTCCTGATACTTGTTTGGGTTCTCATTCTGGAATCTGATTCCTAGCCCAGCTTCCCTTTGTTCTTTATCAAAACTGTACACATACGCTATGTAATGTCAACATCAAATATTTCCACAAGGTTTATAACTAGAAACATCAGTCATTCGCCTCACCAACCTCAGATGCTATATATTCCAGAGGCCACTTTCAAATCTTCATACGTATTTCTTAACAGCAAGTGCTTACTGGTTCTTCTGCTCAGTGAGCCCTCTGGCCTCTTGCTCACTTTGTATTTGCTGCTCACGAGGCCTGCGGCTCAGCCATCATCCTGGACTCTTCCTCATCCTCTCCTGGAGATTCAGACTGTCTCTTTCTCACGTGGCATCTCCTGTATTCTAACACTTCATGCCTTCCTCTTTCCCTGTTCTCTCTTTCGCTCTCTCTCTCTCTCTCAAAACACATCTTCTAGAAGTTCCTGAGAAAGAGCCCATGGGAGATGATAAGTTCTGTGAGATCTTTTAAGTTTGACTGATAGTTTGAAGGGGTGTTAACTCTATACTGGATTTGCTTTCCTCTCAGAATTTGGCAAGCACAGCTCTTCCAGGTTCAGTGTTACTGTTGAGATGTCTGACATCATTCTCATTCCTGGTGCTTTGAAGTATAATATAGTCATTTCCCCCTCTCTGAATCCTTGTCCTTTGTAATGTCCTTTCTCCCTGTAATGAAATTTCATTATAAGTATGCCTTGCTGTGAGTCTTTTTTCATCCATTTCACTTGGCTTCAGTGGCCCTTTTCAATCCGGAAACTCATTCCAGTTTTCTGGAATTAAAAAAAAATAAAAGTCTTCCCTTCTGGAACACCTATTAAATTAGAATGGTGCCCCCATGGACTGAATATCTAATTTTCTTTTTCTCTTGTATTTTCTATCTCACTTTTAAAAATTCTACTTCCTGGGAAATGTCCCCATTTTATCTTTTAACACATATATTGAATTTTCATGTCTACTAGCAAATTTCCAATTTCCAAGAGCTCTTTAAAAATCTCTGAAATTTTCTTTTTCCTAACATCCTGTTCTTGTTTTACAGAGGAAAAGCTTCCCAGCTCTCCACGCAGGTCAACGACAGCTTCTTTGAAGTACCCCTCCACTCCCTGCGAGGTTGCTTTTTCTCTGGTTTCTTCTCAGTGTTTTTCCTTTGTTTTTGTTTTTAAATCTTGCATGTGGAAATCCTTCCTCAAATGTCTGCTGGTCCTGGACCAATCACTGGGCAGCTAACAGGAAGGTCTGTGTGCGAAATGGGGCTTGTCCCCAAGAGTAGTCCCTCCTGACCAAGAATACCATGCAGAACAGTGTTTCAGAATCCACAACAACAGTGCCTGGCACCCAGGGAGCTTTTCGTGGGTGTTTGCCCAGTAACTGAACGATGCATGATCTTTCAAGGGCCCAGGTGATTGGAATGTGCAGCTGGCCCCAAGCGCTTCTGCTGCAGGATTCTCCAGCTGAGAGGTTTTATTGGAGGACTCCCACCTGTTGGTGGAAGGACTTTTCCTCACAGATGAAACTGACCAGGGTAAGAGAAATCCTGTCACACTGAAGGGAATCTTCCGGGCTGTGGCTTTCTGCGAGCCATATGCGGAAAGGAGACCAGGAGTCTATATTTGGTATGGAGACTTTCTGTTATTCCCCTTTGTAAAGCGGCACCTGGTCCCCCAGCCACACATGGTATCTCTGATTCGGCAGAGCAGACAGGTTGCAGAATGCAGTCATTTTGTCACTAGGATTGAGAGAGGAGGGGATCCAGGGGTCTGACAGCTTCAAGTACTCTCAGCCAGTCCTCCTGCTTCCAGGGGGCCCGTGCCCCCAATTCCGGAGGCTCTCTGGAGCTCTGTGGTATGAATCCCAGCCTGCTTCCAGGCTTCGCACACTGCTGTGCTAGGTTTCAGCTTTCTCTCATCTGCTAAGTCAGTTACCACTGGTTTGACCGCTTGCCAGCTTCCAAAGTGTTGTTGCAATCATTGTTTCTTCTGTTCTCTTTGAGAGTTGAGCGGACCCTTCCCCCCACACTTCAGAAAATTCTTTTACTCTCATTTCAATCCATCACAGTTACTGGCAATTGAGTCTTCTTGCCTGGTGCCCCCCAACTCTGCCCTGGAACCACCTCTCCATTCTTGCCTCCGTGTGTATACCTGCAATTGCCCACTTGGGGCAGGAATGCAAGTGGGCCAGGTTGTATTGTCATCTCAGTAGTAATCATTACAAATGCCCAGGCCGGGAATAGGGTGGGTATTGGACATTCATGCTAGGTATGTTAGTGTCTTCTCCAGCTGGTCCTTAATTGTGCTTCTTTGTGTGGGGGAGGTATCGGGCAGAGGCATTTTTGAATGTGTTTGATGCTAATGCTTATCAGAATTCTGTGAGAGGGAGGGGAAGGGTGGTAATGGAGGGAGGTGGGGCGGAAGGAAGGGGAAGGGTCCTCAAGGAACATGTGTACAGGACCCAGGGACAAAGCCAAAGTGGGTTAGGATTGAAGGTGGGGGGTGGGGCAGGGGGAGGTGGTGGCGGGAAAGTGGAGACAACTGTACTTGAACAACAATAAAATAACTAAGTAAATAAAAAGAATTCTATGTAAAAAGAATTCCAATAAAAAGAATAACTGTGTAGCACGTTAACCTCGTAGAAATAGGTTCACGTTCCTTTCTTTCTTTGGTCCTCACCGGAAGCCCACTAGGTGCTTCACTGCTCCCTTGACCTGTCCTCTGGAATGATCAGCCCACTCCTGTCATGGTACTCCCTTTCCACACTCCAAAGACAAGTGCAGAAGGGTGTGCGAGCCAAGTCTGGGCGATGAGGTGTGAAGGAAAGTCTCTCGTAGAGCCCCTAAGGCAGGTTTGCTCATTACTGAGAAAAAGACACCAAAAAATCAATGACCCCGTAGCTTTCTCGGCCTGTTGCTGACTACAACCGCCAGAGGGATCTTGCCGCCAGCCTTAGGTTGAAGCCGGCCTGCAGGAGAGAGCCGATCCCAGCTAGTCATTGACAAGCCGGGCTCCATGGAGCCCCACCCTTCCTCCGCACTTCCCATCCTGTGAGATGATTAATTTCCTCCCTGTTCAAGCCATTTTGAATCTGGGTTTGGTATCATTTGCTACCAAACCGATACAGGTAGATATTTATTAATGCATTGTCTCCTTCCCCGAAAAGAGTAAAGGCAGACCGTGGGCTCAGCTTACTGAAGATCTGAGTGGCCTGGTTCCTCCTTCCTCTCTTCGCTGCCTACTTCCCGGGCAGATGAAAGTAATTTTATTCTCTCTTCCAACTTCAAAGGAAGGAAGTACTATGGAGACACTGAGCGGGGCCAAGAGGATTCCTTGCTTTGGAGATTGCTAATCAGTCCCAGTGAGAGGACGTCCCGGGGCTGTCACGAAAGTGAAGCCTGTTCTTCAAATGACAACTAACGTGTGTTCTAGCTGGTGCAAAGCCAAGTCCTGGTTTTCACTCCCTCCTGTGATTGTGGAGGCTGGCCAGTCGGCCTGCACACTTGGCCTTACTTCCTCTGTTGTCCATCCTCTGTCTGTGTGCATCCCAGCCTCTGGGAAGCTTTGAAGATGCAGTAAACTCCGGAAGTTCTCAGTGGTGTCAGGAAGACCGAACGCAGGAGAAAGTGCTCTGTCCGTTCCTGTTTTCCCCAGTCTAACTCACATAGCCATGACACACTCTCTCTTCTTTTAGGAATGGGAGGCCCTCCTGATCTCCCCCATCCCCAATGAAGTGTTAGCCGAAAAGGAAGCCCGTAACTGCACTTAGCATTATACCGCTGTTTACCTGGTTGCAACTGTATCTCTTACTAAACCAACACAGTAAGCACTGGCACTCCAAATTGTGACACAGCTACAATTTATTGAGCACTTACTACTTGCCAGGTATAAGCTTTCCACGGATGAGCTTATCTCATGCTCACCGTGGTCCTGTGAAGAAGGTGCTCTTCTTGTCCCTATTTGATGACGGAGATCACTTGAGGCACACTGCATTTGGGAAATTGCTCAAGGCTGCCCATCTCTTCAGTGGTGGAGCAGAGACTCAAAGGCTGACGGTCTGGTTCTGAGCCCCTTCTGGGCTATGTGATATGTATGCTGTAGAATTCGTCATTGTAGCGTGGATGCCTTTAGACATCTGTAGTGTCCAGTTAGGGATTCCAATATTATTGTGACCGAATAAACACGAGGATTGTTTCATGTCTGTATAAACTCATTAATTTTAATGGCAGTGTATTTGTCTATAGAGAGTCAAAGGACCGTAATTTGTGTAATGGTTTCCCCAGGATCAGACATTTAAGTGGTGCGGACTAGACTTGCTGAGACTGGGGCTATCTGGGGAAACCTCAGATGTGTGGCCACTGACTGGGAGACGGCCACGAGGTATTTCTTCAGCCGTCTTCCATCCCCTTCCCCGCCGTCTGTCGGAGCCATCCTGACCCCCATCACGTCTCAGGCTCCGGTTGCCGCCAGTAGGACTCTGTATAAATCTAGATCCAATCCCGCGGCTTTCCTGCTTTAGGAACCTTGTCCAAGGGTCCCTGTTCAAGGTTAAGCATTAGTTGGCAAAAAATTGCCATTTGGAACGTGGATTCCTGAAACATCACCTGCCCAAGTGCCGTTTTCCAGGTGGTTTCTCATAACATGTCACTTTGCACTTTTGAATCCAAGGATAATATATCTGACTCCTTTCATTTGTTAAGATTTTGGCCAACCACTGGGATTCTTGTTTTAATTGCCAAATGATAGAAAATATAAATGGAAGGATGTGTTAGTGTGCAAAGACTGGAGTTCGTTTTACCTTTGGAAATTGTGGGACTGGTGGGAAGAGGGGGCGAAGGGAGTTGTTAGGAGGCAGTTCTGTCCGGCCGGCAGGGTGTCTCGGCGGTTTCGCTGGTCCGCCCGATGCAGACAAACACTGTGTCTCAGGCAGTACAGTCCTTCTGCAGAAGTTACTTACAGTTCAAGAAGTTCCCGCTTTTATGAAGTGAATTATCTGGGATATACTAGAAGGCCTTGATATTTAAATTTTGATTAATTCTATGGTAAAAACCCTTTTGTAGAACAAATAATCTTTTTGTCCCAAATACATCGCAAATGTGCATGCATGTGTGTGTAATGTGTGAGTGTGTGTGTTTTCTCCCTCCCCCCCCTTCCCAGCTCATCCTCTTCCTCCTCTGCACCAAGAAACAGACTTCTGTGAACTACAACATCTGGCCTCCCTTTGTCCTGTTTCTGGTTGGGGTCAGCCAATGGGAGGCACAGGCGGATCTCAAGGCAGGAGAGCACGTTGGAGTATTTACCCTCCTCACTGCTGTCCCCGCCCCCTACTGTGCTAAGGTTCTGATGATGGCTGACTTCTTCTAAGCCCTTGATGGGCAGTTCCCCTTCATGCCTCCTTCCCTGGCCTTTCTGACCTAGAAGAAGTTCCCAGCTGCAGCTAGCCCATGGGTGCTTCAGCCTGCCTGCACCTCTGGGAATAGTCCCTGCATAAACCTCTCGGGTCCAGTGCTCTGTTTGCTGCTGGGACCCAGGCTGGCACAGTGTAGGCTCTTCTCTACATCAGGTAAAAACTGTGATCGTCAGGTCTCGCTCTAAAAGGCCCGTTACGTACGCTTTAGTACATCCGAATTTGAGCTGCATCCCCTCCTGTCGGAGAGTTGTCTCCTTGTTGCTGTGTCTTTTGTCTTTCCTATTAGATTACTCGTCTTGGGGTGGGGTGGGCAGAGGCATGGCTCACTCTGCCTTCTGTCTAGGCGCCCTTCAGAAGGCCTCCCTGCTGCCCCTCGCTGCTTCCCTCCGTGTTGCAAGTGCACACCAGACGGCCATGCTCCGAGCTCACAGAAGGGCCTAAGAGGATGCAGAGGTGGCTCCTGATGCAGGCGCCCGCGTTAGCCCCACGTGTAGGCTGCTGCGGTGATGAGAGCAAGACTCTTGGCCTCTTCTGCAAAAGTGTGATCGCCAATCAGGCCAAGGCTGCTTGCAGACCTGCCCTGGGGGGTGTTTGCTGATGGGCACTGCTCCTGTGACCGTGCCCTGCGTGAGCTCATTTAGCACATGGACCAGAGGACAGGGGCGTTCCCCCACAAAACCAAAGTCTTTGCTCCACTGGTTCACAGCTGCAAGTTGGTTTAAAACAACAAGGAAAAGCCTCTCCTGAATGAACAGAAGCAAAGCAGATTGGCCCAGGTCTGCATGTGATACTGTGAATGTCAGCAGTTAGTGTTCCTCTGATTCTTTCACATATGCAAGTCAGCCTTGGGGGTGGTAAATGGGTACCCCTTACCTGTAAGCCTTAGGTTCAGAAGAGAAGGGAAAGAGAAGAATAGATAGCATCTTTATGGAGAGGCTGCTATTGGTCAGGCTTTGCGCCTGGGCCTTTAACTAAAGGATCTCACACCCAGACAGCTGCGTGTCGTGCCCATTGAGCAGAAAGGGAAACTGAGGCTCAGAAGGGCTGTGACATACCCAGAATCACAGAGCTAGTGGACGGGGGTATGTCACATTCTCAGTTCTGTCTGACTCCACAAAGAAACCTTGTCAGTGAAGAAATGGCGTTCCAACCCAGCTGGTCCACATTCTTGCTGTAAATGACTCGGGGAAAGTTAGCTGGTTTCTCTGCCTTGGCTTCCTCCACTGTGAAGTGGGGTAAGGTGCATCGCTCCTCCTGGGTTAGTGCTGAGGACTGAGGCATTGCGCATCAGGTCCTCATTGTGGTGCTGGGCACATAGGCCCTTAGTGATCGTTAGTACCTGGGCCATTGGAGCTGGGTTTACTGCTTCTCCTTTCTGGATGTGCTTGTCTGCTGTCAACTTCCCTGAGTTGTTTCCCCAGTCATCAGATGAGGCTTGGGTTAAAGGTCAGTCTTCATAAGGGAGAAAACCCCAAGGAGAATGAGGCAAACTCCCGTCTTTCCTGCTTGAACTGTCAGACTTCCACAAGTGTTGGGTCTGTGTGTTACTTTACGGCATAACCCACTCACGTCTGCTGGTGAGAACCTAGGTGTGGTCAGCGGCCCTGGAGGTAGCTTTTCCGAATGAGCCAGATTCCAGCGGGGTTCCCTCAGTTTCCTCCGCTTGATTTTCTTCTTTTGTGACTTACGGTCCCTGTTGTAAAGAAAAACTCTATTGTTTTCTGTTACTTTATACACAACACTCTTGAAATACTGCTTCACTTCTGGCACTTCTGGTTACCAAGTGTGTGTGTGTGTGTGTTGGGGGAGGTTCCCCCCTCCCCAAACAATTCTGGGACACCAGCTGGGTGCCCCTAATTCAGTGCAGTTCAGACACTCTCTACCTGGGAAGAGGGTCAGATCCCACAGGTTAAAAGCTCAGTCCTGCAAGACTGCTCCCCACCCCCACACACACTTCAGATGCCAATCAAAAGTCCAAGTGGACACCTCTGCTTCTGGCCAATGGGCTAGATACAGTATTTTGCTGTGTATGATGTGCACCCACATTTTTGTGTACATTATACACGGGATTATTACACCCATGGTATGTAAACCTTATACCCACGTGTAATACGCATCCTTATTTTTCCCTCAGAAATTTGGGCAAAGAAGTGTACCTTATATTCAGCAAAATACAGGGTAGGTTCCCATGACCCCTCCTATTAATGAATAGGATTCATTAATTGGGTTTAATGAATTTGCTGGAGCAGCTCACAGAACTCAGGAACACAGTTTGCTTAGTCAATTAATGATTTATTATGAAAGGGTACAACTCAGGAACAGCTAGCTGGCAGATGCATGGGGCAAGGTGTGGGGACAGGCACAGCATCCCCACGTGCTCACCAACCCGGAAGCTCTGGAGCTCCGTCCTTCTGGGGCTTTTGGAGACTTCATCCCAGTGGCATGGTTGACTAAACCACTGGCCCTTGGAGATTGGACTCACTCTCCAGCCCCTCTCCCCTTCCTGGGGGTCAAGGGGTAGGGCTGAAAGTTTTAGCCTCTAATCTGCCTGGGTCCCCTGGCAACTAGCCCGCATCCTTAAGGGCTTTCCAAAAAGCCACCATGTTATCACACTTCGACGTGATTGAAAGGGGCTTGTTATGAACAAGAAAAAATGTCCATTTCACCTTTATTGCTCTGTAGCTATTTCTGGAACCAAATATTATTGGGTTGGCCAAAAAGTCCATTTACATTTTTTTCCATAAAATAAAAGACACATTTTTCTTTTTCACCAGTAAATTTATAGAGTTTGATATTTTTAGTATGTTGGCTATCTCCCACTATTGGCTTCGAGTGGGTAGAGGCCAGGGATGCTGCTGGACATCTTCCAGCGCACAAGACAGCCCCACAGCAAAGGATTATTCGGCCAAAATGTCAGTAGCAGCAAGAAACTTCGAAAACCACTTTTGACACGTTCAGTCAGTCACAGCGCCTTCTCCATACACTGCACAAACTTTTTGCATTTCAGTTACGTTTTTACCTTTCTTGAAATAATAAAGCATCATATGCCAAAAGTGTTGTGTATATTCTTCCTTCATCAATATTATACGGGCTGCACAGAAATGCACCAGTGTGATGAGTTTTTTTTTTTAATGCGCACTGATATGACGGCAGTCACAGTGCAGTCGGACAACATTGTTTTGAATGAAGTTAAAGACAACTAAGCGCTCCTAGAGCCGTCGTACAGAAAAGACATAATGCTCTTTGGCCAACCCAGTGCAAGGAAAGATGCCCTATGGCTCTTCTATGGGGAACGACAGGGGTCTTAGGATCTCTGTGCCAGAAGCAGTGGACCAAGACCAAATACATATTTCTTGTCAGAATCACAGTGTCACACTGTTGATGTGTATTCATGTCACCATCGTTGTCCCTCCCCGCTTTGGCTGCAGTGAGTACCTTACACAGCTCCCCCCGTTCTTCCTTACTCCCTTGTTCAGGACGGTTCTGAAGACTCTCCGTGTCTCTCCCTGCAGCCCTGGGCTGCCTTTGTAGCTGGCAGTGCCCTTCTGCAGTGCTGGAGCCCAGCTCAGAATCTGGCTGCTGGGCATACGGGGCATCTGTGGGCGGAGAGAGGGTCAGTCCCAGCCCCTCCTGAAGGTGGGCTGGAATCTGGGGGGCTCCCTGTCACAGATGCTCTCCTGCCACCACTACACAGGTGTCTCAGCACAGCGGCATAAATGTGCTTAATCCTCGCCTGAAGATATGTTTTTATTGGTGTTTAGAGAGGAAAGAGGGCAGAGAGGTATCAGTCGTTGCCTCTCATATGCGCTCTGACTGGGGTCGTGGGGTCATGTGGAATTGAACCCACAACCCAGGTATGTGCCCTGATGGGGAACTGAACCTGCAGCCTTTGGGTATATATGGAACGATGCTCCAACCAGCTGAGCTACCCAGCCAGGGCGGCATAAATTATTTTTAAAAGAAGAAGGAAGGAAGACAAGACAGCCAGCGGGCCCCCAGCCTGGCTCATGGGGCAGCAGCCATCAGTCCTGTGGCAGCAACACCTGTTTCTGGGTCCTCTGGACCCAACATTTGGGACTCCCCAGGCTCCCCAACTCTACCCTGAGAAAGTCCACTTAGGAGTCTGCGTCCTGTCATCACAGCGGCCTGCTGGGGAGTGGGGGAGATGGGGGGAAATGAAGTTACACAGCTCACCTCACAGGCCCAGATGTAAGGCACGGTCCCCCCCACAAAAAAGTTACCAGAAATGAGCGAGTCATCTTACATTTAGGTCTGTGCCTCTCCTGCTGTGAAAGGATCATACAATTGTTTTATTCTGAGCATCCAAATATTATTTAGGGAACACGCATTAGCCTGAAAGGACCTTAGGCAGTTCTGGCTTTGAATGTGTGTAGAGGTCAACTGAGGAAATCATAATAAAAAAAAATCTAGTAATATTCCTGGGCATCTGACCTCACAGTAACAAGTGTTGGGTTTCTTTATAAACAAGACGTTTAAAGATTATTTAAAAATGGAACGAGTTAAGAATGTTATCCAAATAACTTAAGTAGAAGTGAAGAGGCTGTGTTCTGGAAAACTCAAGAAGTAGCTGCAGTCACAGGAGGGGTGTGGAGTGAAGACTTTGAATGAATGTTTCCTAAATCAGGGGTGGGAGGAAGCAGGAAATATTTCTAAATTAGCATTCAATTATATGATGCTTGCATAATACATGTTATATAATATTTGTGCACATATAAGTATGTATATTGCTATATTAATATCCTAAACAGCTTAAGGTATATATTTTAAATGTTTGTTTTTTTTTGTTTTTTTTTTGTAAAGACTTTATTTACTTACTTTTAGAAAGAGGGGAAGAGAGGGAGAAAAACATCAATGTGTGGTTGCCTCTCGCACGCCCCCTACTGGGGACCTGGCCCGCAACCCAGCATGTGTCCTGACTGGGACGCGAACCAGCAGCCTTTCAGTTCACAGATCGGCACTCAGTCCACTGAGCCACACCAGCCAGGGCTAAATGTTATGTTTTGAATATCTTAGAATGTTTGCATCTCAGGATATAGATTTTCATTTCCATCATTTATATTTATCTAACCAAATTCCCCCCCTCCCCCAATTTTTTTAGCTCTTCTGATTGGGGCAGTAGGGGTCACTTATATATGAGGTCACCTTATGACCCATCTAAAGGGTCCTTTGTCCATCTCTAACTCTAGAAAATGCACACTGATGTTAAAGTGTTTCTACAGTATAGGTGGCTGTCACCTTGAACCGTTGCTTCAGTAACTCCACTCTTGTTTCTTACCTGAACTTTCTGCTTTGTAAACGTCAAGCCAAAAATAAAGTGACTCCAATATATTTTCTCAACAACCAGTAAGGGATCTAAACCGAGAAGAGGGGCACCAGCTTTTATGCAGGGGTCCTTACACCCAGACACACAGGGTGCTTGGAGAGGTCATGCGCAGATTGAGAGCAGCGCAGGCTCTTGTACCAAGTGGCGCCCTTGACCCTGTTGATCAGAGCGTGAGCAGCGCACAGGGTCCGTCTGGGCTGCGGGAGTCTGGAGCACAGTCAGGCTCCGGCAGCCTGTCAACTCATGGCTTTGGTGAAGCAAACAAGGAGAGTTTCCCTCCAGAAAAACCACAGGCACAGGAAAGCCAGCCCTCACTCCTCTGGCCCTTCTTCATCCTCCACGTGGGAGTGTGGACATGGGTCCTTCCCATGGAGCATCTGGCCAGCAAGTAAGCACCGGCCCACAGGGAAATTTCCGCTCCAAAATACACATCTCCAGCAAGAAGCCACCACTGAAGAACTTTATCTTCTCAGGAGATACATTTTCCTAGAAAATAAACACCAGACGGGTCTAATCTCAGCATGTCAACATTAATGGGCCTGTCACTGTCCCCCCAAAAGCAGGCTTTTCTGTCCTTCATATGTTCCAAATCTCTGGACCATTTCAGTTGCTGAGAAACCATGGCTACCCGCCAGACTTGCACCATTCATATCAGGGTGCTCCCGAGAAACATGATGGTGAAGTTTGTATACAGATGGGGTAAGGAAGTTACTTAGGAAATCAGCTCACATCCTCGTGGGGTAGCAAGTCCAAAATCCGAGGGCAAGCCGGCAGGCTGGAGGCCAGACAGGGTGTCTGGGTTGCCATCCTGAGGGCAATTCCTGCTTTAGGAAACCTCAGTCTGTTTTCTCTTGTGGCCTTCAACTGATTGAGTGAGGCCCACCCACACTAGGGAAGGTTAATCTTCACAAAAAGTCTTCTGACTTCAATGTTAATCACATCTAACAAATACTAGACCTTCACAGCCACATCAAGACTGGTGTTTACACATCTGAGCACCAGGGACTGGCCAAGCTGGCACATAAAATTAACCGCCACAGTTGGGGGTCTGTAGTTGTATTTATTTGACTTTCCTGCTTATAGTCTGTGTTTCGAAGTAAATAAGACTGTAAATAATAAGCAAATACTCTGTGGGTTGATGGGAAACTTGATGAAGAATTCTAAATTTCATTTTTGAATTTTGGGAATTCGTTCATTAAAAACTGTAAAGATCTAGAAAATGCAAAAATAATCTAACAAACATCCAGATTCCTGCCTCTCAAAATTAACAGCCACTAGTATTTTACCACATTTGCCTTTAAGGTTTGGTTTAAACAAAACATTTGTCATAGCTGAAGCTGCCTTCAGCCCCTCCCCCACCGCGCTCCAGCTCAGTGCATATCCATCCATCCTGACCAAGTGCTGGCTGTTGAAATACTATCATTTGTTTTATAGACGAACATGTGCATCTTTGAGGGTCCTAACTGATATACAGGGTAATCATATTCCATCTTGCTTTGTATATATTTTTTGTTTTTGAGAAAAAAATCGTGGAATATAAAAAAATGTTAATGGAGTCATTCATTTTAACTGCCCTTTTGGCTTAAGAAAATTCTCTACCCTATATTTTTCTTCCGGTAATTGTTCATATGTAGGTGGGGTGGTTTGGGTTTTTTTTGGCATTTTTGTAGAAACTATATAATTCGATCCTCACTCTAAAGAGAAAACCAAGTTGAAGGGGATCACAAATAAATTTCAAACAGACTACAAATCAGCCTTTGCCCCCCGGTATCATGCATAGTCCCTGAACAGACGGAGGTCGGCCTTGGGGCTCTTGGTTCCATCCTGGTCATGGTCCTGGTCCTGCATCAATATCACAGTGTGTCAGTTACCATAGTTACCTGATGAGGTGTGTCCACCCTCTTTGTGCTTGTTCTCCAAGGTTGTCTTTTAGTTATTCTTAGCCCTGTATTTTCCCAATAACTATTGAAACATTGTTCACACTTCCCAAAATTCTTCCAGAGATCCCTTTGAACTTTCACTCAATTTATTGATGTATTGGGGAATGCTGACATCTTTAAAATGTTGGCTTTCCCTTTCCATAAACAAGGCTTCCCACCGCATTATTCCAAGTCTTCTTTTGTGTCCTTCATTGTAGTTCTACAGTATCTTACTAATGTTGATGTTCGACTTTTGCCTCTGTACTTTGTAGTTCGGGTGACTAAGGAAGCCATTTTTTTTACAATGCTGTTCTCTATTTGGTGGCTGCTGTTGGAGAGGGAATACTATTAATCTTTGAATTTGGATTTTGATTCCCAGCAATCTTGCAGCATCCTCCTATTAATTCTGATTGTCTGGAGTTTGCCCTGATAATTAAATGTCAAAGACCGACTGCAGGCTCTCACTGCTGTTTTGAGTTATAAATATTGGAGGTTCCTTGTCACCCACAATTATACAAAGTGCCGTGAGGGTAATGGAGTGCAGGAGGTATTGACTCTGGAGCCGGGGAACAGAAAAATAAAGATACACAGTGGGACACCAGTTCTGGGCGGTGACCAGGTATGGCCTCGAATCAATTCTTACAAAATTTCAATTTACGTGCAGACGATTGGATTCTGATGCCAGGCTGCCTGGGTTCCTTCATTATTGCATCTGCATGACCTTAGAATCTTCCCGTGCCTCAGATTTTGAAAAAATGGAGATAATGGTAATATCTATTCAGGGGGAGTTGTGAGGCTTCACGGAATTGCTGTACGCACCTGCTAATTTAAGCTTTCAATAAATCTTATCAATTATTATGAGACATCACTGTTCTCTGTTTTAATGTCGAGTGTTTCAACATATTTCTGTGAGAAGCATAGGATTATTAATAGCTTAGACTTATTAGTGTTTTGCCAGAAAGTCATCCCTTTCTCTTTCACGATTTGTTTTAAGATGCTGCGCTGTGCTCTTTGTGATCATGTCACTTCTGATCAGATCATGTCTAGCATCCTAGGTCAAAAAGAAAGTTGCTTCGCAGAAGTTGCTTTACAGACTTTGCTGAAAGTCCTGCTTCCGTTAATGAGGATGTTAACTAGGGCTCTCGCCCTCTGTCCTGACGGATGGATGCACCAGAGTCCAGAGATCTGAAGTGGTCTGCACTCTGTGCCATGAGCTAGGGGAGAAAATGCTGTGACTGTGACTGACTGACGAGCCCAGCAAGTACCCAGAACCACACACGTGCAGGTTGCCCAGCACTGGAGGGAACGGTAGACAGCGCACTGGAGGGAACGGTAGACAGCCCAGGTGCCGGGGAAGCTTCTGTGGCCCGTGCCTCCCACGGCGGCTTTTTTTGACCCTGAACAGCTAGCTCCACCCCTTCTCAGTGTTCTCATCAACCATCCTGGCTTCCCAGAATTTTGCCACAAAGCACTGTTTTTCTCTTTTTCTGACCCTCAGAAGAACGTAGACAATCTCGAGAACCCTGAACGACACAGCAAGGTTTCGGGGCCTCTAGTGGATGCGTGGTCTCGGCTGATTTTGGAATTTGGTAGAAGTCGCAAACCCTGTGTTTAAATATCTGTGACCATACGCCCCCCTGTTGGCTGCTGGCATCTGCAGTGATGAAGGCAGACGGGAGCTGGACTGTGACTTTGATGGGACTGTCCACTGGGGCTGGCCACCTGTTGGTGGATTCTAAGTCCCATCGGTGCTAGTGTGCTCAGGTTGGCGTAAAGAATTGAAACATCTCCTCAAGTGTGGTCCAACAAGTTGTCCTACGCTGTATTTTTTGTAGTGAACGAAGGCTGGACTAAGAGCAACTCTAGTTATTTCTGAAAGCCTTCTTCTAGGCCTCTTTCTAGCGGGCGGGGTGGGGTGGGGAGCACCCAGGTTCTTAGAAGAGGCGCATCACTCGGGCAGGAGGCACACCTGGCTTGTTGCCTTGGTGATCTTTCACGCCTACTTTTCGGTTGCTGTCTCCTTCCCTTTCTCCTCCCCTCTGCAGCATCCAGAGATCGGTAAGGATCGGGGATTATTTTCTTTTCAAAGCAGATTTTAAAATGTTTTCCTGCTGAGCACTTTCCTTTGTCTTCAGTATCTTTGTCAAATAAAGAAAATCTCCCCCTACTCCACCCAAGGTAAAAAGAAGGGCACCTTCAGGGACCAGACCCACCTGTGTGTGATAGATAAACCCCCCGGGTCTGGTTTCACTCTGCCTGAGGTCAGCTCCAAGGAGGCTACTCCCATGGTCGCTAGTGACGCCCAGCTTTCGAAGACCAGAGCAATGACAGACCAGAGCAATGACGGGCGGGCGTTTTGGTTTATGCTTTATGCTTTATCTTAAAATCCAGAAGGTTTTCCTGCTTTGGCCAGTTTGAAGACACAGACTTTTCTCTCTGTATTTATATCCCTCAGGGTGTGTCACAGTGCAGGACACACAGACTGCCTGTTTACCCACATGCCAGGGCCTCTCATCACGGCTGCAGCTGCCACCTACCTCCCAGCACAGAAAGGAAGCAAACATGCTCAAAATCCCATGAACAGAACGTTTGCTCCTTGTTGCTTTTCCAGAGTGGCTTTAGGCAGTACCCTCCTGTAGAGAGATCAGGATCCGATCTGTAGGAATCCTATTTTGATTGGCTGTTGGGTGTTTGTAGGCCTGTAACTAAATACCAGTGTGTGAAATGGTTATTGTTCCCTGGCTGGGCGGGCCTGGGCCAGAAGACATTCTTTGTGATTTGCCTGGGGAGCAGATGGAAGCTGTAAATGTCCCTGCAGCCAAATGGAGTAAACATGAGCTCCTGTAACCTCAGGCACAGAGATGGAGAGGTGGCCTTCTGCTGTGGTTTGGGACTGGGATCTCTCATCAGCAGATCAGCAGGTTGGCGGTTATCAGCACCGAAGGCTCTCCATCAAGCCTTCCCTCTGTGGTCCAGGAGTTCTGAGACCTACGTCTGCACACAGCGGACTTGCTCTGTCAGTTGGAGCTACTCACTCATGAATGTGTGTTTAATAATGCTGGCCCGTCTCCCCGCATGGCCTCCCATCGAACAGTGTTTAGTTTGACTCCGTCCCCTTGTTCTGGGCGTGCAAAACCCATCATAAAGTGTGACAGCTCTGCACGCCACATAACTGACAAAGCAGACGCCAGGGATCCCGTGTTTGCAACATCACGTAAGCAACATACATGCATGGACGCCCAGCCTCTCGGAAACCTAGGAAGTGCAGGGCCTGCTCCTGTGTCCACTTCACAGAGCAGGAACCTGAGACGTGGGTCCCGCAACAGTTAACCACCTAGAGCTCCCACGAGCTCATCAGTGCTACAGCAGGTGAGAGAGGAGACCTCAGACAGGAACACGGCTGCCTCAAGTGGCCTCCTAAGAAGGTGAGGTTTCTGCAAAGGGGCCTTCAAGTGTCAGATGTCCTGGGAAACAGAGACATGACAGCCAGAAGCCCAAAGAGTTCCGTAAGGGGAAGGGAGGAGGGTGGTCCTGTGCACTCAGTGGTATTGCTCTCGGTGATTCCATTGGGATTGTCCAGACATGCCTTCCTGCACCCTCTTTTTAGGGCACCCGCCAATGGAGAGCTATTCTAGCAGAATTGATAAATGCAGTTGAAATTTTTTAAGAGTGCCATTTGGATAACTTTCGGATTGTTTTTAGATGCAGTGAAAGGTTTGGAAGGCCAATATTTCTTGAGGCGTACCATTGGACGGGGTCGTTCCGGGTCTTAGGGAACGAGAGAGGATAAGCATCCCCTGCTCTCTTTTAGCTTACACGTTAGGGGGCAGAGGCAGGAAGCTAACACGGGAATAAATAACTAGACGGCAATGATCAAAGGTCTTTTTTTTTTTTTAAATGAGTTTTTGAGTGAAGTTGTCTCTCCGTTTATTTTGTTAGCATGTTACTTTTTCTTTGATGGGAGAAAAGTCCATGAATCTGGGCCAGACAGCTGAGATTTGTTGTCAGGTCCAAATGGCATTAATCCGTCCTCTGTAATTTAAATTCCGTGCTGGGTTCCCAGAAACCGATGGGGACCTTCGTGCTGGTCATGTCTGTTAGGAGGCCTCGAACTCATCCCTCTGGTGGCTGTGATCCTGCGTTTCTTCATTTGTTACGTGAGGGGATTGGACGGAATCCGTGCTTTCAAACTCTGCTTGTAGATGCTCCAAGGAACCCCTCAGACTCGGGATGGGGAGCAGGGGGCCCTGAGGAGGCTGGGTCAGCCTCAGCCAGAGCAGCTCTGCGGTTTCTGTTACTGGCATTCTCCTGGGCCTGAGAAAGGATGCTGTGGCCGAAAAGAACAATTGGGAAGCTACCGTCTTGTGTCTCGTGGGGAAATGCCACAAGCAACATTTTAAAAGACTGAGAGAAATGAATAAGACCAGTAGCACAATGGATTCGTAGAACATATTAAAACCTGTAAATTAACGAGGGGAAAAAAGCAAATGGCGCCCAAGACAAATGAGCAGAGTATTCTCACAGAAGAGAAAATGCAAATGGCCAGTAACTTAAAGAGGAAGAGCTTGATCTCTCAGTTAATCAGGGAAGTGCAAATTAGAGCAGTCAGGTGTTTTTATGCTGCTGTCTGAACAATCTCAGGGTTAAGGTTAGACTCAGGCAGAAATTAAAAGGCTAATATAATCAGGTATGGGTAGACTCAGGGAAGTGAGTACAGGAGTCCCCCCTGCCTAGCTGCAGGGGATATTTTCCAAGACCCCCGGTGGACGCCTGAATCTGTGGATAGGACCAAACCCTATGTATGTTTTTTCCCTTGTACATTCACACCTTTTCTCTTAAAGGAAGTGCTTCAAGGCTTCTCTCTGGCGTAGCTGAATTACTTAGCATCACCACTCTTGCATTTTGGGGTCATTATTAAGTAAGATAAGGGTTACTTGAACACAAACACCGCAGTACCACGACAGTCAGTCCGACAGTCCAGTTGACTACCGAGTGACCAATGGGCAGGGGACAGATGTAGTGTGGAGACACTGACCGAAGGGATGATTCACGTGCTGGGTGGGACAGGGTGTGATGGAGTGGGACAGTGCGAGACTTCACCATGCTACTCACGACAGTGTGGAATTTAAAACTCATGGATTGGCTCTGGCTGGGTGGCCCACTTGGTTGGAGCATTGTGCCCTGCCCCCAAAAGTTGAGGGTTTGATCCTCGGTCAGGTTGCATAGGGGAGGCAACTGATGTTTCTCTCTCACATCGCTGTTTCTCCCTCTTTCTCTTTCCCATCCTCTCTCTCTAAAATCAATAACATATCCTCGAGTAAGCACTAAAAATAAAAAATAAAAAAATAAAACTTATAAATTGTTTATTTCTGGAATTTTCCACTTGATATTTTCTGATGGTGGTTGACCACCGGTAGCTGAAACATTGGAGAAGGGTGGTCTATTTACATACTGTCGGTGGGAGGCAAACTTGTCACGGGTATTTTGTTTGTATCTACTAAAATTGTGCATGTTTTTGACCCAGTTTTACTTCTAGAATTGAATGCTAGTGAAATCCTTGCCTCTGAACATGCATTTGTTCCAAAACTGTTTGAAAGGGAGGGAAAACAAAAATTAAGCATCAGTAGAAGAATGAATAAATACAATGTGGTAAATCCACATTGTAGAATACTGTGTAACACTTTGAAAGAAGTAAGTGGGTCTCCCTCTGAGACAGGACAGTCTCGGTTAATGGAGAGAAAAGCACAGTGTAGGATGATAAGTACACTCTGTGGCCATTTAAGTGAAGTGACACATAGTTGCTCCCTAGGGGAGCGTAGCAGTGTGTAAATGCTGCATCTGGAAAAGGTCTAGATGAAAACCAGGGAACAGTAGTTATCTGAGGGAGGAGATTAAAGTTTGTATAGTTTGAAGGGCACGTAGAAAGACTGTATCCAGGTACATCTTAAGCAATTACCAACACATTTGGTGTAAAAGGGTGCCACTGCAAGGGTGGTAGTGCCTCCAAGATTTGCTCTAGTTTGATCTGCCTTCGCCAGCTTGTCGACGAGCCTCCAGCGGGGCCCCTTCCTGCCCTGCCTCTCCGTCTTCCCCAGCCCTGCCCAGACTCCCTCCCTCTAGTGTTGAGGGTCTGCCAGCAGAGAATTCCTCCCTTTGCCCTTCCAGCCTTCTGAGAACTGTGGGTTGGCGGGGGACCAGCAGCCTCCCTGCAGGAAGCTGCTTCTGTGAAGGATGCTGTGAAGCGTGGGCTCCCTGCCATGTCCCGGGACCTTTGCCACGTCCCTGGCCCTCGTGGCTGGGGTGGAATTCAATTCTTGTGTTAGGACCAAGTGACTCCCACATGAGCCCAGAGGTACTAATGCATCAATTAGATTCTGTCAAAGTCTCTTGGATACCTACTGGGTGCAAGATTTCACGGTAGGCTGTCACGTAGGGAGTGCTTGGATGGGCATGTTGCTTCTGTGCCTGAGTCTTTAAAGTTTCGACATAGCTGGACTCATTCTTTCTTTGGATTTCTGTATGTGGACCACTCTGCTACATTCTGGAAATTCCACAAGCCCATGGAAGGGTAGGTGTTTTAAATACGGACTTGGTAGACTCTGAGTAGTCTGAGGCAGATCATACACACGCACGCGCGCGCACACACACGTACACACGGGGAGAATGTGGAGGCAGTGACAAAGGGAGATTGTGTTAGGAAAATGACTCTTGTCTCAAAAATGCTTGCGGTGAACTTGGTGCCCCGGAGACATGCTCTTGGCGAGGGACTGAGGGTGTTGGTGGAGGGGACCACATTAGGAGTCTGTGAGCAGTTTTCACTAATCTACACACTCGATTTTGTTTCATTTTGCTTTTTGAGATGGGGAGAAACAGCAGACTTGAGGATGGCGAAGGGCTACCAAGATGGCAGCTTTTCCAATGCAGAAAAGAACCCTTCCTGAGACCAGCACCCTGCTTCCTTTGTCTCACTGTGCTGATTATCAGTTGCTCATTGTTCTTTCAGAACAATGGGGCTGATTTTTCCATAAGAATCTGACAAATGTCAGTAGAGCTATACA
The DNA here is from genome assembly GCA_007922815.1 of Macrotus californicus. NCBI lineage: Eukaryota > Metazoa > Chordata > Mammalia > Chiroptera > Phyllostomidae > Macrotus > Macrotus californicus. The sequence goes on along the minus strand of VMDR010004345.1, from coordinate 38,294 downwards.
GAGAACTGCCCTTTGGGGGGACCGAGTTGAGGTGGCCACTGGCACCAGCACAGAGGGTCGCTGTGCACTGTATTTCAGACCTTTCTCTTTGGTTTCAACTGTCACTTTTATTTGTGGGGGTTTTTTAAAGCTCTTTCTAAAGGAAAAATAAAATGCATTGACCCACTGGGGACCACACATAGCTTTGAAAGGCTGCTTAGCTGAGGGCCAGTGAGAATGGGATTGACCTCGGACACTGGTGTTTGGGGGCACATCACCTGGAAACAACCCTGTTTTCCAAGCCTGGATTCCGGGGCTGCAACTGCTTCGGCCCATTTAGAGCAGTGGCATTTGGATGGAGCGGATGATGCTCATGTGAAACGTTCCTGAACCAGAACGTGGGGTTAGACTGGTCAAGACCAAACGCTAGGATTTGCGAGGTTGTGGTCTCCTGTGGGCTTAACTGTTAATTTGCTGGTTTACACCCTGCCAGGCATGTTGCATTATTTGGGGGAGTGAAGGGGGGCCGTTTTTCCAAGCATTACTGTAATGGATTGCACAAGAGGATGATCAATAACCAGCTTTGATGATACAGCTTTTCTGAACACAGAATCAGTCCCTGAGCTTGACTGGTTTTAATCATCTGCTTCTGGGAAATCTTTATGGTATTGTGAAGGACAGGAAGAGGAATAAAGACACTTAGTGTGAGATTTTCTCTCCGTCTCTCTGTCTCTCACACACATTCTCACACAGTGGCACCATTTGAAGCATGGACCCATTTGATGATGGATAAACAAATATTGGGCCCTGGCTGGTGTAGCTCAGTGGATTGAGCACGGGCTGCGAACCAGAGGGTCGCCAGTTCGATTCCCAGTCAGGGCACATGCCTGGGTTGTGGGCCAGGTCCCCAGTGGGGGCCAAGTGAGAGGCAACCACACATTGATGTTTCTCTCCCTCTCTTTCTCCCTCCCTTCCCCTCTGTCTAAAAATAAATAAAATCTTAAAAAAAAAAAATATTGGGCAGAATGGAAATGTCTAGAGTCAAGATACCCAAAAGCCAGGAAAAACTTGAGACCAACCTGTCCCAGCTTCTCAATTTTTCCTTCCTCACTTGACTTGCCCCTCCCCCCCCAATTCCCCTACCATGCACGTTTTGTGAATTATTCTATTGTTTGCCTTTGAAAAGATCGATTTATACATTTGCACAGAAAATCCCAGAGCCTTTTCCTCTTAATGCTATAAAGTTGCCATTTAATGAGGCATTTGGAGGGCCACCCAGCCACTTGAAGTCCGAAGTGTCACGCTGAAGGATTGTTACCAACAAGTATTTACATTGGGGCCGTGGCTTTACTTTCTCTTGCCAATTGATTTATAGCTTCAGCCAATAAATCCTTGGCCGATGAGGAAGAGATTGGAGGGGAGGAGCTTCTGTTTGGGGCCCTTTTCTTTTGGAATGCTTTTAACACTCAGCCCCTGGGGAAGAGTGTGTCCTTCTGCTTTGTGAAATGGCTCGAGCTGGGCGTTTTTGGTGCTGTATGGAGAGGCCCGTCAGGCAGGCAGAGGGAAGTGACCGGTCTTCCTCTCCCTGCGTTTGCACAGACCTAACGCCCTTGTTGAGAGAATGGTTGAAAATGCATTTTCTTAAAAGTAGGACTGTGTAAATAACAGATCAGAAAGGGCAACCTGAGTCTAACAGGCAGGGGCCATGGGAGAGAAGCCCCTCCTGTGCCAGCACCTGCCCCACGTGTCGGGAAGAACTGTCTTCGGAGAAGCTGGGAGAGAGCCTAGTTGAGGCTCTCCTGTGCCTGTGTAAAGAGCTGCTCTCTTTGTAGGCAGTAAAATGCACATGGTCCGATGCCTTCCCGGGCACCTGACAGGGTTGGTATGCCCCTTCCAGACTTTTTTATGGAGAGAAGCCCAAGAGAGGTGCCCTGGCTGGTTGGCTCAGTGAGGTGGGCGTTGTCCTCCAAACCTATAGGTCTTGCTTCGATTCCATGTCGGGGAACGTGCCTGGGTTGCAGGCCAGGTCCCTGGTTGTGGGCTCATGGGAGGTAACCACACATTGTTGTTTCTCTCCCTCTCTTTCTCCCTCCCTTCCCTTCTCTCTAAAAATAAATAGATAAAATCTTGAAAGAAAGAAACCAAAGAGAGGCTCTGTTCAGTAGAACTTTCTGGGTGGTGGGAGTGTTTTCTGATCCGAGGTGGCCAATGTAGGAGCCAGCCACTAGCCACATGTGGCTCCTGAGTCCTTGGACTGTGGCTACTGTGACCAAAGAATTTTAAAGTTCCATTAGCTCAGGTTTAAATAGCTGCCCGTGGTGAGTGGGTTCACACCGGACAGCACAGCTCTGGAGGCTTCTAGACGTCCTCTGAGGAGCTCCCCGTCCGATTCTGGCAGCCTGCTCGGGAGGGGTGGGGGTCTGCTGCATGGTCCCCTCCAGGGAGGGAAGAATGAGGGTTCCCACACCCAGAAAATCGTAGTGAGGGGTTCAGATCTGACATACACAGCAGAGCTGGCCTGGGGCCAGGGCCACTTCAGTCTGGACTTCCACCTCTGACAGCCCTTTGGAACCCAGCTTTAGATGTTAATTAGAAGTACTGCTTAGCGGGGGACCCCAACCACAAAGGAAAGCTTGCTTAACATCTGGAATCTTGGCTGTGGGCTGTGTATTTAATCTTCTCCCTTAAAATCAAACAGCCTTAATGAGCAGCCAGAGTTGGGAAATCCCTCTGTGTCCTTAAATCTAAGGAGGAGTGTCCCTGTTACCAGAGGAAATGGGCCAGACAGGTGAAGTACTCCCCTCCCCTCTGGCCTTCCTCATGTGGCTGTGTCTGTGGCAGTTACGAGTGGGGAAGGCCCCGTGGTGACGTCTATTTCTGTCCTCACCTGGCTGTAGGAAGGCCAGACCCCAGGACCAGTGTGGCGTACGCTTGGATAATCCCGATTTTATCGGCGCTTCGACTATTAACTGCAATGCTCCTTGCTGCTACATAAGCCAGCACCTTGAACACCAAGTCCATTCACTGGTTCCAGCTCCACCCTTGCCTTCTCTGCTTGTTGCTAGTCCATTTTTGAGGACTGCAAGAAAAGTTCAGGGTTGTTTCATTTCTAAGGGGCACCTGTTGAGAGGAGCAGCTTCACAGGCAGGATGCTGGGCTGTGGGGCAGTGACATCTAGGTCGGAGCGGTGACCATGTGCCAACCCTATCGCCCCTCGGTCATCCTGGTGTGGACTAAAAGCTGACGTGGCTTTCCCCAGTGCCACCAGCACACTGCAGCCATGCTAACCCCACCCAGTCCCCTGACCCTGCTGGTGTGCTCAGGAAAAGCACCATCCCTTTACTGCCACCAAAGGATCGGCTAGGCCATTAGAAGGGAAATCTGCTGTGACAAATCAGAGCTACCATCTGCTTTCAAATTCTTAACAAAACCAATTTATGGGTTACCTGCTTCTCAATCAGGCTGTCTCTTCATCTCCTACCCATCTATCCACCCCCCTATTACCCGCCTCTCTAATCTACCACCTACAGTAACTGCAGCAAATAGTGGAGAGGTGACTTTAAGAATGAGCAAACAAATTTCATAAAACCAATAGCCAGCATTCATCTTCTGTTCATTGACAGGCTGGTCATAGGACTTATCATGCACACCAGGGCACTTCGGGGAGCAAGAGGGAACATTCATAATTACATGGGGACAGCCCTTTAAACCAGGATGCCCCAAGGAAAACAGGGCAAATGGAGCATCTCCCGGTTGCTGGGCTCTGTGCTTGAGGTGGGTGCACACAGGTAAGGAAGATGCAGTTTCTTCTCTCGAGGAACTCAGTCTGGCAGGCTGACAGGTGTGTAAGCAAATGCAATACCACGGCAAAAATGTTGAAACGGGTACGAAGAAGGTATTGGTGTGGGCGGAGGCAATGGAGAGGGTGAGGAAGGGCTTTTTACAAGGAAGCAGAGGCAAGTTAACCTTGGGGCTGTCCAGCTTGCACCCACTGACCAGGTGGGGCCCTGCAACTTGCCCCTGCGGTTGTCTGTTGGCCTGGGTTGAATCACGTATTGATAAAACTGTATATTCCGAGAGTCATCCTTGAGATCATCCTGTCCCCCGATTATTGTCTAGTCCAACGCTGACTGTGGTTTGTGTAACAAAAACTTTAACTATGTGGCGTGGATGCCTGTGACCTTCCCATGGAGTAAATGTGAAGTGATGGGTTATGTCTGAAGGTAAAGCTAGGCTGTGGAGGTCCTCACCCTAGTCTCCTCCCTATATGGGTAGGTAGGAATGCCTGTGTGTGTGTGTGTGTGTGTGTGTGTGTGTGTGTGCGTGCACGTGTGCACGCTGCAGAGCTACTAAATCTCTCAGCTGGTTAGAGAAAACCTTGATTCAGGTGTTAGCATAAAATTGTATAGACTGAAAATTCTCGGGTCTGGAGTGAGATCAGCATAGTGCATTATAGGGGTGCTGTGGGGGGGTGAAATTTCCATTCATTTTTTTAACCAAAAGACATTAAGTCTTGAGCCTTTCAGTCCCGGAAGCTCTGGACCTGATGGGCCGCAGCTGTGTCTGGTCTGGCCTGCTGTGAATGGGTCGGACGCCAGGCGTGAAGGAGCATACGATTTCCACTGTGGCCTCGGTCGGAATTCTCCTGTCATGGGCTAAGTGGCACAGATGAGGTCAGGCTGTTCCTGGCTTGATCTTTTTTTCCTTCCCATCTTTTATGTCTTGCACTAATAACATCAGCATGATTTAAAAAAGAATTTTGGAAGGGAAATTTTCAGTTCTACCACCTAACACATATTGACTGTATTTTGTTTTTCCAAGCTTTTCTAGACCCGTGTGTGCGTGCATACTTATAATACCATGGTTTTAATCGGAGCATATGCTGATTTTGTTTTATTCGGGTTTTACTGTAGCCTGAAATTAAGTTTGGGGTGAGCTAGAGTGATCTGAAGGATTGAGTGAGTGACAATGTCCTGCGTCTGGCTCTACCTCAGTTCAGTGAATCCCTAATGATGGGTGAGGGGAGCATTCCAGAAGTCTGACCAAAGGGCAATGCTTGAGCCTTTCAGGAACTGCCTCATTGCCCCAGTCTTGGTCCACGTTGCCAGTAGCAGAAATGCTTTGTACCCACCATCCCCCTCTTTTCTTAGGCCGGGTCCCTTTTAGCTCACCAACATGCCTTCTGCTGGGATGTTGGGATTTGCCAGAAACAGGATCTTCTCATTTTTCCGAGCCAGTGGAGTGACTTTAAATTCTGCCTGGAACTTCCACGAACGCGTGGTGCACCCTCTTCTGCTGTCTTGCACTCAGCCGTGAAAGGAACACGCCTCCTCCATCTAGAAGGCGGCTCTACCTTTTCCTCGCCTCACTTCCAGTCTGCTCCCAAGCCCACCCCGACTGCCCTGTTTATTCCTGGCCTTAGGCCTTGTTCATGTCCCGGATTTTTCCTCCTCCTATTAGGGAGTGCGCTCTCTCAACCTCCGATGATGTGCCAGGAGGTTTTCCAGGCCTTCTCAACGTGCACTCCTTCCAGCAACACTGCCAGATAGCTATTTGTTCCGATTCACTAATGAGGAGGCTGAACGCTGGAATTTAAGAAATGTGTCCAAGGACACAGATGTAGCAAAGGGTAGGATCCAGAACTAGCTGACTTCAGCTCCTGTCATGCCTCCATGGGACCAGGCTTGCCTCTGATCCTCCTCTGTGGCAACGCCCACGTACCGTGATGGAAACGTAAGGGTATAATCATACTGGGCTAGGCACAGAGCGGCGTTTGCCGGTGAGGAAGGGATTTGTCAGGCTTCATCAGCCAGTTTCCTGGTGGTAACCAGGGGCAGAGTTAGTGACATGATTGTGTGATCAGATTCTTATTTGATGTTCTCTTGCGGTTCTTTCTTAAACCCAACTGACCAAGTCACAGCTCAGTGCCTGCCTGGGCTCGCTCCCCCTGGCAGTGTTTTACACTTTGGACTTTACCCAGTTCCTGCCTCTGTGTGAAGAATCGTATAGAATTCATGTGCTCAAAAAAGATTTATTGAACATCTGTGTGCCAAGCCCTGTGCTGGGTTGTATATTATTAGTTGGGCAGAGGTTGTTTAATAGATTAAAGCTATGATTCCTCAAACAAGGGTTTCTAAATCTTTAGATGGATACATTTTTAAAAAAATTATTTATTACAGTAATCTTTTCTAAAGTATTTTGCCAACTAGTAAGGAAAACTCCCCCTTTGCAGCAATAATTTACAACTGAAAGACATAGAAATAAAATAAGATTTTATCTTAAGTCTCTGTTACTCCAAATGAGGTCCAAGGAGATATGGCTCTGATAAGATTTTTTTCCCCTTTAAAATGGGTCTGTACATTTCTCCTGTGTGAACAAATGCAGGGTTAAGATCTTTCCCTCCCACATATTATGACACTTTCTGTAATAACACCTACAATGGAATAGCGTGTACCCTGGAACTTAGGGCTACAGGGCTGCGTTGGACTGATGTGGAAGCTATTCCTGGGATACCGAGCCTGGTGTGTTCACAACGTGGAAACGGAATTACAACATGAAGACTGCGTCCCTGCCTTTGGAGAACCGGTGGGCAGCTACTCTGGCCTCTGGGAGACGTCCCAGCACCCGCTCAGTGTGCTTGCCGTGCTCTCTCGGCCCCTGGGAGAGCAGTATGCACCTCGGTGATCATTCCTCTGCGTTATCGGATGCTCAGATGTACATGGAGAGTAATGTATTCAGAAGAAACAGTGGCTGAACTTGCCCTTGACACCTGTGGGGGAAGAACACACGTTCCTCTGTGCCCAAGGTTCTTCAGGCTGGTGTAATAATCAAACAGACAGGAGGCAGATTAGCAAGAGAAAATAACCAAATTTAATGGATACACATGTTTGGGAAGCCCGCATACATGAAAGAGTCAGAGACCCCGCGTGCAGGAGGGTCAGAGACAGGAAGGCAGCTTGGGCAAGTGTGACGTCCTGAGCTAGGGATGAGGTGCGGTGCCTTGGGGGTTCAAAGGGTCCTTGCAGGATATTAGAGCAGATGCTTAGTAAATAGAAGTTTCTTTGTTCTGCCCTATAAAAGAGATTAGAGGCCCCTAATTCAAGTTCTTACAGGTAGTTAAGGGAGGGGCAGAGTTTCTCTTGAGCCTGAGGCTAAAGTTACCTTTAGCACAAAACAGTCAGCATACCAGAGGCACATTTTGGGGTGACTCATTTGGAACCCATAGTTCCAATTATGACTGGCCCTAAGACTCCTTATCCTCCCCCAGCATTATCAAGTGCCTTCGGACAGAGTGAAACTGTTCTCTTCCTGGGATTAGGGCAGATAAAGAAGAGTGTGCGTAAAGTCCCCGACTGCCAACAACCCGGTACAGAAGAGACATGTAAGAAACATTCAGATGACATGCGGTCTCCTTTGCATGACCGTTGTTTCAGGTGTGCGTCATTTTTCGCCACCCTTAGAGGGCGGAGACTCACTTGTCTAGGAGCTGCTGTATCCTGGGTGCCTGTGAAGCTGAGCGCCCACCGTCCACCCCTTTGTCTCTGAGCCCTGGGCTTGGCCGTCCTTGGAGCCGCGGTTCTGCTGGTTGTTGTTTGGTGTGATCTGTGCGCCCCTCTCACATGGAAAAGAGGTGTCCGCGCACACAGAGTGGACACTGAGACTTGCTGAGCCAATTGTCTGCCAGCCAAGCCTTTCCCAGCTCCTTGGGAGCTAACCCACTCACCCAGGGCAGCTTCTGGGGTCATTCCTAGGAATAGATGGAGCCTCCCTTCTAGTGGGAAGGCAGCAGACTTCCAGAGCTTTCCTGGTAGATCAGGCTTCCCCCTGCCCACAGGCTCAGCAGCTCCTCTTCTGGGATTAATGATGCTGGCTCAGGCCCTTGAAGCTCATCATAGCCCTCCCATGTCCCGGCTGTGTAGCCTTGGGTGACTTATTTAGCTTCACTGCATGTGTTTACATATAAATTAAGAATAATAAATATGCTTCTTACTCAGATTTGTTGGTGGACTTAAATGAAAGAGTGCACACAAAGCCGATGATGCGCAGACACGTCGTACACGCAGCAGACGACGTAATAAGATAAACGGCAGCTGCCGGTAGTTGAGAGGGGCAGTGGGTGGGCAGTTGGGATGGGTGGGGTGTGTCCTCTGGTGGCTCCTCTCAGCTCCGGATCCCAGGCAGGCGACCTGGGACTAGCTGAGGTGGTCAGGAAATACTCATGAGCACACCGATCTTGGCCACACTGATTCAGGAGCTTGCTGGCTCTTCCCCTTCCTAGACAGGAAGCCACCTCCACGGAGACAAACTGTAAAGAGCTCACTATATTCTGCTGCTGGAGCCAGGCTTCCTCTGTCCCTCAAGGCGACAGGCAAGGGGCTTGGGGCCTGGAAGGAGGGTCGGTGCCAGGTTGCCAGAGGTGGGGTCTGATCTCTGGAGAAAGGTGAGGCTGAATGGGAGATGGGAGCACGGACGCAGCCTCCTTCTGGGCCTGGCCAGCCCTCCACGCTCCGCATCTTGTTCCGGTGTTGAGCCTGCGTCTGCCTTGGCCTGAGGAAGCAAGGCCATACTGAGGCGAGGTCACACGTACAATGCTGTTCAGTTCTTTGTTGGGGGACAGCAGGCAGACGAGTGTGTGAGCTCCAGGGTAGGGAAGCTGTCTGTCTTAATTATGACCTGGAGGAATAGCTAGTTTTTTCCCTGAATTTTTGTGTCTTTATCTGTATAATGGACTTGCTTGTATTGACCTACTACTCTTTGGAATAAGGAAACCAAGTGTCATTTTTTGCTGCGCCCCCAATGTTTGTGAGGCCTGTGGGGTGAGGAGATGGAAAGAAAAAAAAACAGATATGCTTAGAGAGATTTTTTGCTTGTTAATTTTTCACTAAAAATGTCTCTTTATAAATCTTCCTGGGCAGATGCTTACTACTGTTATTTTAAAATCGTTTGATAATTTTCTCTAATTTTGCCCAAGCACTAGCCAGTTTAGAAAAGGGGGCAGGGAGTTGGAGGCATGAGCTGACCTTTCTAAGAACTTTCTACTCACCAAGCATTTAAAATGTGCCTTTGGGGTCACTGCTACCCCACAGGTGACTTTGTTTCCCAGGCGGTTTTTCAGGTGATGTTGATTTTGCCTGTTTGTTTAAAGTTTGAGAAGTGAATACTTCACCTCGGTCAGTCTTCAGTGCCCTCGTGAGGAACAGATACAGTGTTAAGGAATCCACAGGTCTGCATCTGCCTTCCTAGGGTAGGCTGGTTGGTTTTTATCATACATACAATTCACCCATTTAAAGGGTACAATTAAATGATTTTTAGTACATTCATCACCGCTATCTACTTGTACGGTATTCTTGTTACCCCAGAAAGAAACCCTGTACCCATTGGCAGTCGCTCCCCGTATTCCCCCAATCTCCCTAGCCCCCGGCAACCCCTATTGCACTTTTGGTCTCTATAAATTTTCTATTCTGGACATTTTATGTCAACGGAATCATACAACATGTGGTCTTTCGTGACCAGCTTCACTCACTCAGCACGTTTTCAAGATTCATCTGTTTTGTCGCCTGTATCAGGGCTTTAACTTTCTGCAAATTACAGACCGCTGAGGGTCACTTAATAAGATTGGCCACACATGTCAAAAATCAAGGACAGGTTTATTTAGTCAGCAGTCATTCAGGTAACACATCTACCGAGTACTGACTATGGGCAAGGTTGACTATGGTCATGGTTGACGTAGGAAATGCAATAGATCTGTCTTCCTAGGGCCTTTTAAATGAACCAATATCTGTGAACATGCCGAGATATCGTCTGAAGAACATGATCAATACTGTCATCACCTGAGAGTGGAGGTGTGGGACTTGATCCTGAAGAGTTTAACTCAAGGAGGTAGATGATGAATGTGCTTGGAGGAAGCACAGATAAAGACTTCTGGGCCCAGTTACACGAAGGTACACGGAATAGAGCCGAGGTTAGAATTAAGTATCAGAAAAGCAGCAGCGCACATTAAATGTCGCTGCTTGTCTTTTTGATTAGCCTATAAAATTGCACAAGTGAGTCTGTTTTTAAAGGGGTTGACTCTGATCGGTGTCCTTTCCCCTTTTCTAAATGATGAAAGAATGCAATCTTCTCACCACCTTGCAGGTGGTCTAAGCTTAAATTTAAGTGGTTTGATAATCTCTTTCCTTCTCTACCTAAAACCCAAGGATGCTGGGGCTACTTTTCTTCTTCTCGCTAAGCCAGGTGATGGGATCTCTGCAATGATTTTTGGCTGTTTTTTCTGCCTCTTGGAGCTGAGTTCAGTCTACCACCGAAAGATGTTTGCATTTTCCAACCCAGCAGACCCCTAGTTAAATGTGACCATTAAATGTGACCTCATGCTGATTCTCTGCATATTCTCCTTAGTCAGAAATGTGTCTTCTTAAGACAGTTCTACCTCCCTGCTGAGAGCTTCCCAGAGAAAGAGCAGCTCCTTTCAAACACTGGGTGCCCTCTGACTGGGCTGACTGTTGGCAGAGCTGATTCACAGCATTTCAGGGCACTTGAAAGGCTGGAACAACCCCTTCAGAACCCAGAGCACGTGGCTCTGCCAGGAGTGTCTCCATCCCCTGACCCAATCTTGGGCCAATTTCAGTGACTCTTCTTGGTTTTTAAGTGTGTGTGTGTGTGCTGTTAAGTGTGAAACTGAGGTGATTTTCACTGAAATTTCACAGAGGTAAAATGTGCCGTGTGTTACTGGTGTCTCCTTAGTTTGGTTTTATCAGTGGTTTGACAAGTCTATTAATTAAGAAGCTGCCTCTAGTACCTTGAACAGAATGTTCCCACATTGGGACAATCTGATACCCAACAGGAGTTATATTTAATGTTATGTGTAAACTTGGAGACCTGCACAAACTATCTCTTCCTGGGTAGGATGCTTAGTTGGCACGAGTTTGTAATCATACACAAACAGAACCGAGAAAAAGGTCAGCATGGAGGGGTTTATTTTGACAAAATGGACAACTGTCTTTGTTGACAGTGTAGCTATGATCTTCTCTGAGTGTCCCCCACGGCCTCGCTCCTTACCCTTCATACATCATAAACATCGAGCGTGCCCCGACCGCCCGCCTGCCGGTGTTCCTGTGCATTGCCTTCTAGAGAACCACAGAGACTACCCAGTGTGCAAAATCCAGCTGAATTCATGCTCCCTCTCCAGTGAGGCAAAGATGAGTGAAGACCCTGTGGAGCAGAATACTTCCTGTGGTTCATGCTTTATGAATGTAGAAAATGTTCTTTTAGTTGGATTCTATTATCCCCACAATGAGGGTATCAGGTAAATCCAATTGGGGAACATCCTTATCCACTTTGGAGACTACATATATTTGAGACACGTGAAGATAGTCCACATTTCCTTCCATTGTATTTTATGTTGGTTTGCTGCTGCTTATTTCTGTTTGAAATCTAATGGAAACTCAGGAATGGGGGGAGAAAAGCACAAATTTAAGGGAGCAGGAATGTATGGTCTTAGATGCTTCTTGATATCTGTTTGTATTTCTGTGCTGGTTAGAAAGGAGGTACGAACATTTCCTTTTACCATGCCTGGTGGGATACAAGCGCTGTACCTAAGGACACTCTTCTACAGATGGTTTTGGCCAACGTAAGTACACATATGAAAACATGCATCTTGTATGCTAATAGTACACTATTCAGTGTAAATACTCTAGCAATAAACATGAAATAGCCACGTCTCTCTGTAATGTCTGCTGTATTAAGGTAGTTCACACACACTTGAAATCCCATTTAAAATTTAAATGCAATATTAATTTCCCACTTATACAGTTCATAAAGCAAATTTCTTCAAAGTCAGAGCCACATTTTACATCATCTAAGTCTGTTTTGGGGGGTGTCTCACTTTCATTTCCATCCTGAGAGACAGCAGTTTTCACATCCATGTAATGGTGCTGTCCCTGGGCCTTTGTCCAAGGCCACAAAGGGTCCCCCGCACAATCCTCCAACTCCTTCACCCCGACATTGAGAATACCTCATGTTTATGTATGCATGTACCATGTGCCAGACGCTGTCACGGGAGCGCAGCATGGATTAATTCCTTTGCTCCTCAGAGCCGCCTTGTGAGAGAGAGACCTCCTGTCTGACTTCACTGAGGGTGCTAAGGTCCAGAGCGTTCACGTAGCTTGCTCTAAGTCACACAGCCCATGTATGGCAGAGCCAGGGTTCCAACTCAGCTGTAACATGCTCGTCCCCGGTTCAGCCCCCACGCTGCTCTGCCCTAGGAAACCCAGCCCTTAAATTGCGAGGTCATTTCCCCCAAGAGTAATTGTGAGATTCACCATGAAGTTCATTTTCCCTTTCTTTTAAACTAACTCTGACCTCTGTAGGCATCTAAAATTCTAAAATTGACATCAAGTCCAAGATAGTTTTGTCTTCTCCAAAGAGCACATTGTCACCCAAATTAAAGACATTGAAAGAGGGATTCATAATATAATTATGTAGGCTCAAATATAAGACAACATTCTCTTTTAGGAAGATAATTTTAGAGGAAAAAAGAATTGGGACATAGTGGTATTTTTCTGTGTATTAACATGTAAGCCAAGTCAACTGGCCAAGATTGGGACAACTGCTGGTTACTAGGCACTGTCCTCGGCTGCTTACATATGTGTCCTAGCTTTAGTCTCTCTGTGATCCTGTAAGATAGAGAGCATTATTCCCGTTGTGTAGATGAGTAAGCTCAGGCCCAGAGAGGATGAGAAACTTCCCCGGCACCATACAGAGATTGGGCATTGGGGTTGAGATTTCAACCCTGCCCAGCCAACTCATGCCTGTGAGCTGTGGGTGGCCCCATGTGGCCTCTCTGGGCACATGGTACTGGGTGTACAAGCCCTGACTAGCACATGTGGGCACCGCACTGCCCAAGCAGCAAGCTTCCACTACCCTTCCAGCTTCCTCTCGTTTCTCTGCTTTCTCCCTCAAGGAGCCCAGCAGGGCCTTTGGCTGCCAACAACAGAAATTCCTGTAGCTACTTTCAGCAGAAAGGGGTGTATGAAAGGGTGTTAGGTGGTTCACAGAATTTCTGGGAAGAATCAGGCACCAGACTTGCATGTCGTGGAGGCAGGAGAAGAGCCAAACCACGTGGTGGAACTGTTCTAGCAGAAAAACCACGCTTCCATGGCTCGCTGCTCTGGCCCAGGACTTGAGGGAGAAACTGCCGGAACCGTACCCCTTTTCCACCGTGATCCCCACAGGGTGGGTCTCGGCAGTGAGCCCCACTCACTTCTGTGTCCAGGTCTGCTCTCCGTTGTTCTGATTTTCCGCTAAAGGGGTGTTGATGAACCAATACACAGTGCCCACCACACTTAACCCGGCCCGGTTCTGGCCCCAACTGTGGCGGCACCGTGCAAAGACCAGATGAGTGACATTTCCAAGCGCCTCTTAGTGCTGGGACCTGTTTGCCTTGCTCAGCTGCCCTGAGTGTAGTTGTGACGACCCACAGTGGGACTACCCGGAGGGCCCTCCCGAAAAAGCTGCTCACCTCCCGAAAGGACACTCGCTCTATGAAGGCGTCCAACTAGCATGAGGGTGTGTCCCCATATTACGTTTTGTAGCGGAAGCCTTTCCTCTGGAGTCGGGTGTGCTTGTTGGAGAGCACCTCATGGTGAAGGTTCCAGCGAAGGGCACACACTTCCACCTCCTTGTCCATTCCCCCGAGCCTCCCCCAACTCAGGCTTTTGGGGACTGGGTTCCAGCCCTGAGCACGATGATAAAACAACACATGAGAAAAGGCCGGCCTCTTTCTTCTTTTGTAAGAAATATGCTGTCCTGGTTTCCTGAAAGAGGTGCCTGGAAGTGCGATGCATAAAACTTGCCATCTATTTTATATTTCATTACAATGAACTTAATGAGAGTGGATGCCTTCCTGGGCAAACAGCTGTCATCAAAACATAAGAGTTTCTTGACAATGGGTCAATAAAAATAATTTTAAATTAAAAACAATACATTGGGTACTTCATTTAGGTTTCAGGTTTTCCAGTTGCTTTCAAGAACAGCATCACGGGGAGGCCCAAGTTCTGAAAATAATAGCGACTTGATTGGAGCAGTAGTCTGGACGTGAAAGGAAAAGGGGCCCAAGAATTGGCTGGTGGCCTGCTTATCACCTGGGTGACTTCAGGCAAATGTCACTCATGTCTCTGACTACTGTACCTAGCCTGCAAAACTGGAAAAGATACAAACGCCGAGACCCTAAGAGTTATTGTAAGAGTGAAGTGTTCAAATGCTGGACACAGTGTCTGGCACACACTTTATAAGCTCTAACCTCTTTTCTTTTTAGGAAGTCACAATCCCACTGTGTGGGGCTGGCCGTTCTGCCCATGGTCCTTGCTGCCCACAAGGGTTTCTGTCTGTCTTAGTTTGATAATTAAGGACTGGTTTATGTCATCAGGTGAATCAACATTTAACCCGGGATGACTGGGGAATGAAAGCCGAATTGGGTTCCTTTAACCCCCGTGTTCACCGTGACTAAGGTTCAGAGCTTCCACAGCATTAGAGATAAAGTTGTCACGAAGGGTCTTCATTTGCATTTTTCTGGTCATCTTGAAGTCTTGATTTGGCCAGGGACTTGCCCTCGATGTATTAATTTTCCTTCAAAGTTCATTTAGCAGCAACAAGAAGAGGAGTCATTTGCATTTTAATTGGGTCATTCTCCCCACCCACAGCAATCTGTCTCTGCGGCTGAGCTGGAGCCAGATGTCCCTCCCTGTATCGTGGTGACACACACATCAATGTCTGTAACTCATCAGTGGTGCCAACCAGCCACAAAGGGCCTTGATGCACGTCTCCAAGGCCACGCAATCCCAGAACAGGAAAGCTAGGAAAATTCTCAGTTCAAGGGGCACAGGCCCGGGCAGCTCCAAAGCATTAAAAACTTGGAGTCATGTAAATTAAAACCGAAGGATCTCATTTTGAAAAGGAAAATGTTCTAAGTGGATGGGGCATGTCTCGGGGGACAATCTTGAAATTTTCAGAGCACAGATGTGTGAGCGTGACCCAGTGAAACCTGGCACCACGGCTGATCCCCTTTTCTTCAGTGAAGAAACTGAGGCAATAGCTCAGTGACAAGGGCTGATTTTGTTCCAGCTGGAAGGTCAGCTGAAATCGAGGTGACACTGTGTGCGCACAGCATGGAATCGACATAGAAAGCAGGTGAAGCAAACCTGAACTCAGCCTAGCAGCCTCAGTGATTCTGACATGTGCTTGTGAAGGAAGTGGGGGCAGCATGAAATATTTACAGTCAGCCTGGCGGGGATTAGCACACGCAGAGGTTGAGATCAGCAAAATGTAGGACGCGGAGAAATACTTGAAGTGGTAAAAACGTGCCTAGCTCCCCTTGAGAAAGAGGCAAAATTTCGGATGTAAATTCCTATGTCTTTTGAAAGGCCTAGAAAACGTTTTTCACTGGTTACTTTTACTTTCTCAAGTAAGGCATGTTGGATGTTTCCAGAACATCCTGCCAGAGAATGTTGGGAAGACAGCATCCTCTACTCTAGCTGGGAAATACCTCACCTGACTTTGACTGGTGGCCTTAGATTGCAGGCGTCAAGTCCTTGCATAGGAAAGGTCGACTGTGTGCACATGTGGCCCTTTCTGGGTGAGTTTCAACCTTGTGGACTCCCCTAGATTTTGTTTGTGCTCCCCAGTTCACCAGCCACAGACCTTCCATGCCGGGTGGTTTCCCCACGAGGCGCGACTCCTGAGAGCGGGGGCTTCCTAAATTCCTGCTGCTGCCTCCCAGGTGCTTATCCAGAGGACTGTCCATCTCAGTCCTATCCCCAGACGTTTGGGCATGGAGGCAGGCGACCACCCCGCCCAAGCCCTTCCCTGTCCGCAAGTGAGCGCATCTCTGGGCTTGACTGGATACCCCTGTGGGCTTGTGAGCACCCCATTGGTCTGTGTATAGGGCAGAGAGTTTCAAAGGCTGGCGGCTGAGGGTGTGAGGGCAGGGACTTCTGATCTCTGTGCTTGTGCATGTGTGTTCATTGATTTTTGATATTTTTGTTTGTTTCAACACTTACCCTCGGTAGGAACAAACATTCTTCTCAGTCGTGCTTCTGAAAAGTAGATGAAAGGACCAGCAGTGTGCAGACAGGTTAATGAGCGCTCGGCCCCTCCCTGACCACTGTCTTCTTTCCACTGTTGGCAGTGAACTTTCCTCTGTACGGGGCCCTTTCAGGCCAGTGCCTCGTTCAGAAACCCTGTGTATTCAGAGCCTGTTTTTCAGGAGAACTCACTGGAGGTGGGTCTGGCAGGCGCCGCAGGCATCTCAGTGTGATGTGCTGGGAGAGCCTTTGGAGAGAGGGCACGGGGCCACATAGACACCGCTGCCGCCTGCACGTGCTTGTGAAATCTAAGACTGCCTCCTTGGAAGATAAACAACTGGGGATTTTTTTGCATTGGAATTTATTTTTCCCAGACGTTTTGTAGCTGCAGAGCACCGTGTTTACAAAATAAAAAGCTTTCATAACGGGTCCCTTCTAGAACAGGGCCCTGGGGTCTCTGTTGGCAGCCGTGGCTGCCCTGGCCTGGAGCAGACACGTCTCTCTGGTGTCTTTCAGAGACTCTTGGCCACATCCAAGGTTGGCTTCTTCATCCCAGGTGCAGTTTTGTGGCACGGGAGAGTGCCTCTACGTGCCCGCAGTCAGGCAGAGGCCTGACTTCTGCTCCCACTGAGTCTCCAATTGCCTTTGAGCAAGAGGTGAACAGGTACTCCTGTGCCATGTCTGTGTTGCCTCAAACCCGGGGCACCGGCTGTCCCAGCCCAGCAAGCAAACTGTGTGAGCTGGGTGTGGTGTTCTCATGTCTTCTGATACCCGCTGATGGACTGATTCAGGTGAACCTATTTTTAGCCTGGGCTTGCCCTGATTCCAGTGACACTTTTGCAAGGATGTGACCTGCACGTGTCCACTTGTTTTCTTCCAGGTTCCCTGGGTGTTCACCACTTCCTCCTCTCTGGAGGCCTTGAGCCTAGCCGTTTCTCGGTGGGAACATTTCATTTGGCTGGAGATAAAACAACTCCGGAGGCTGAGGGAAGGGAGGGAGGCCCAGGATTGCTGGGGCAGTTTACCTGAGGTGTGTACTTCCTGTCAATATTGATAGGCATCTCCCGAGGGTCCTTGTGCTGATTGTCATGACGGGAGGTACAGCTGGCTTGTCACTGTTTATACACTCAGTAGTACAGCTGGCAGATGTGGGAAAGACGCGGCTGGCATGGAAGGAAAAGGTTGTTGAAGACAGGCATCACCACTTGAGCAAAGATGGGGCCCAGTAACCTGCAGGGGAGGTTAGAGGAAACCAGCAGGGTGGCGAGGCAGATGGGGTCAGCCAGCTGACAGGCTCGGTGGCCACAGTCAGAAATTTACGTTTGATGCAGAGAAACTCTGGGAGTCACAGGATTGGGACATTTGTGGCATTTGAAGCCTATGAGGCAGAGAATATTGTTAACCTATGTCAAGGAGAGCTAGGGAGAAAATCAAAATAGGGTCCCTTTCCACTAGAGGACGTATAGAAAGAAAAGCGAAATTCTGAGGCTGAGGGGAGTGCCTGGGGGAAAGGAGGGGTGTTGAGCTGGGTAAAAGGTCAGTGGCACATCTAGCTGCGAAAGTCACCCTCTTCCTTCATGGAACATGGAACCAACTGGGGGTGCACACAGAAATCCTTGGATTGAGAGGTTAAATCAGAGAAAGAACCGTCTGGAAATCACCCGTGGAGGTCACCCTGAGTATCTCTGAATTCTCCCCTGAGGTATGTATATGATAGTGAGCTGCTGCTGAGGTTCCAGGTCTCCCCGAGAGAACCTTTCATTTTAAATAGCACAGCTCTGATAATGCTCCTGAGCAGCCATAGTCTTTATAGTTGTTTTTTCCTTCCATTTCTCCATTGGTTAAAGGAGGAAGGGAGGGAGGGAGGGAGGGAAGAAGGAAGGAAGGAAGGAAGGAAGGAAGGAAGGAAGGAAGGAAGGAAGGAAGGAAGGAAGGAAGGAAGGAGGGAGGGAGGGAAGGAAGGAGGGAGGGAGGGAAGGAAGGAAGGAAGGAAGGAAAGGAGGGAGGGAGGGAGGAAGGAAGGAAATAAGAGAAAAAAGAAAACCAGACCTGGCTTGTCCCTTACCTGACGGGAAGTAATTCAGAAAACAGCCTGGACAGAGCCCTTGGCACTGCCAAGGAGGAGAGTGAGTGTCCTTCCCCACGAAAGCGCTGATTGTGGGGACAGCCCCGGTCACCCAGAAAGAGGCCCAGATGTTCTTCAGTGGAATCTGGGCGGATGTTCTGTGTGGACGGTCTGTGGTTCCCTTTCGTCCACTTGTCCAGTGACCAGTGTCCTGACCGGAGCTGGCAGCCCCTTTGGGGACACAGAGCGCTGACTCCGGGGTTTGAACACTGCCCTTCCCTGAGCACTCTGCCTTCCTTTCCTGCTCTCCCTTTTGTTACTTAAAATTAAGTGAGGGACTTTGGGAATAAAGACAAGCCACGTATGGTTTGGGTAGTGGTCTAAATAAGGTGGAGAGCAGGGAGGAAACTTCAACGAGAAGAAATAGGGCAGGGTGAGTCGTGTTATACAAGAGTCCCCGTAACCACAATCTGCTGAGTGCCCGATGTGAGGCCAGCGCAGGGACGGTCCAAACCACTGTCATCGTCGTGTTTCAGCAAAAGCTCTGTAAATGCCTGCTGCTTTTTCAGATGAGGAAGCCGAGGCATCGAGATGTGTGTGTGTTATTCACCTAGCTAGAAAGCAGGGAACCGTGAGTTTAATCCGTAGTTGTCTAACTGAGGCTCGCTCTCTTCACAAATACACTGCCCCCCTGAAAAGGTTTCCCAGAGGACTCACTTAGACCCTCTGTGACCAACAGGACACATTAGGAGTCGTAGGGTTTGGGAACAGGCAGATCCGAATGCCCGCGCTCCCCCTTCTGTGACTTGAGGGCGTTACCTACACTGAGATGCCACCGCTCCGGGAAGCCTCTTGCCCTCCGCAGGCACCGTGCACAAATGGCTGTGGCTAAAGTAATTTTTTTTTTCAATTATACTTTACATTCAGTATTGTTTTGTATTAGTTTCAGATGTACGGTATAGTGATGTATGTACTTAGACAGCCATACTTTACCGACTGGTCCCCCGGTAGTTCAAGCACCCACCTAGCCCCTTACATAGTGATGACAGTGTTACTGACTGTATCCCCTGTGCTGGACTGTGCATCCCCAGGACTATTTTGAGTTACCAATCTGTACTTCTCAGTCCTTTCACCTTTTTCATAATCCCCCCAGCCCCTCCCCTCTGGCAGCCATACCATCGGGAACACACCCAATCCACTGATCTCGGAAGTTTCTGAAGCTCTTGAACCCAGCTTATTTTCTTATGGAGTCCGATATTATTTTGCTACTTAGATGAGGAAAGCCCTGCCTGGTCTTTTTTCATAGATCTTAGAATTAAACTTTAATTGGCCAATGCTGGGAGGACCCCACATTCTTTGTTGGTTGAGTCAAAATGAAAAAGACTACCCTCTTGCCCAGCCTCCTCCAGGACTGGAAGTTTCACGCTTTGGCTGCTGTTCCCTCGGCCAGAATTTGCATTGTTACCAGCCAGCCAGGCACATTCTTGTGTCTTTTGTTTTTAAACTGATTTAGATAAGTTTAAGATCTGGAAGTCACCATTGCCTGATTCCCTTGGGAAATCTCCAATTATTTAGAGAAATTCTTGTGGGAAAAAAAAGGGGGAAAACAAATAACTGATTGTTTGAAGGCTATAGAAAGAATTGTCCATACATGACCCAGCTTCCTCACCAATGCTTCTGAAAGCCAAGGCTTTGTAAGTCAAGTTCCTACCCCCACAGAACCACGCGTAATTCCAAGAGAAGATTTCTTCCTGGTAGAGACGAGAAATGCCTCAAAAGCACAGCAAGCCCACGTGTCATTGTGGTTTTTGATAGCTTTCTTCCTGCAAGGGCTCCCTCCACCCTTCCCCACTTGAGAAAGAAGGCTAATACTTTTTAGTCACACTGTAGACTTGGGGGACTGTATTTTTTTTTTTTTAAGAGGAACTATTTTGAGATCTAGAAATTACAGACTGGATGCAGAAAACCGTTAAAACAGCTCTGCAGGGAATTCCGTTGCCACTGTTAAAACTTACAAGACAGCAGAAGGAGACAGGAAGGAAGGAGCTGGTTAATCACAGAAGCTGCTTTGAAAGAACCATATTTCCAGTTCATACAGGCTTCACCAGCCCTCCTGGAACACACGTGCAGCTGAGTGCCCAGTGCGGAGTGTGCGTTCTGTTCAGGTGACCCAAGGAGCGTGGTGTCCCCGGCTCCCCTTGACCAGAGTTGAATTTATGTCTATTCTTCTGCTACTAGGGAACCACACCCAGAACTCTGCCTCCTGTTCCTGCACCGTCTGGTTTGTGTCCTACAATCTACACACATTTGGGACTCACAGCACCTGGGGGAGTCATGATGGGTTCATTAAGCATCCACGTTGCCTTAAGTTTCTGGAAACCAAGCAAATGGCAACACTTTCATTATTGGACATATCAATATAGCAAAAATAAAATATAAAGGTTGGAGACTCCAACCTGGGCCCACTGTTTTTGTTCCCGTGTGACATCTTAGTGGAGCTATGACAGTGGCCTATGTCACACTTGTCCAGTTCATGTCCTTTCCAGAATGCCTGTTAACAGGCCTGCCATTCGGCATGTCCTACTTGGGTGGTGCCAAGTCAGGTATGTCGCCCAACCATGAGGGGGAGGAGCCCATTTTCTTTTATCTACATGGGGAGGGGAGGCATGGAATTGTGGGACTTGTCAAAACTCAGAAGCAGCCTTTAAAGCTCTCCTTGAGAGCCAGTTCCTCTGGAAAGTCACTTCTGATCCCTGGCCCATGGTGATCCCTTCCCTGCAGAAGTCTCCGAGCACTGACTATTTTTATGCATTGCTTCCCATTTAGCAGGTCCTCCTGGGAAGGTGGGGACCTTCACATGGACAGGGGCTCATCTGTGGCCTGAATGTGCACAGCACGTGTGCTTAGAGGAGACAGTTACTCGTCTGCTTCTGGCCTTAGGGGGGCGCTAATCTGACACCAGCAAAACCATGTACTGGGTGGGGCTTTGGGGAGCTGTCTGCAGGGATGCTTACAAGAATGGATTTGCAGAGAGCCCAGGGCCTTGAGAGGCATTAGAGAGAAGTCTCCAGCTGCAGGTGGCCAGTGACATTGGCTCAGGAAACTGCTTGTTCCATCTGCCCAGTTGCGGATGAGTTACCACTGACACCCGGGCACGAGCCGTGCTGGTGCTCTGGCCTGTGGCAGGATTCCTGGGAGGGAGTTCAGGTTGTGATGGGGTGGGACTTAGTGTCCAAAGCCAACAATGTCTTCATTTCTATGAAGAAAGAAACTACTTCTAATTTAAAGGATTGATGAGACTGACGAGCCGGGCTACATAGTGGGGGCTGAGCCGTCCTTCCATGACTAAGACCACACTGGCCGGCAAGTCGGAGGGGTTTGTCCTAGGCGAAGAGGGGGCCAGGAGCTGCCATGCCTTGGAGTCAGGGCACGATTGGGCCAGCTTTCTGTGGGGAACCGCTGAGTTGTGCACTTGGTAGTGGAACTCATAAGGACTTCCTGGTCCTCTGAAGGTAGATGTTCCTTGCCCCGCAGTGATTGGTCTTGTTCTCCGTCTGTGTCCAGGAGAAACATGCTTATGTTGTTGAATGGCCTGACCTAGTTCTCACTAATGGGCCTTGATTCTGAAATGCTGGCTTGAGGTTCAATGGCCCTTAGAGGCATGTGTCCTTGTCTAGGACCCAGGCCCTGGGACACGCGGATGTGCACTTCCTATTTAGTCACCCTCCCTGACCCGGTGTAACCCATTGCCTCCCTCCACCTGCACCCAAGATGGCGCCTTCCTGAAGAAAACCGGCCCAGTTCACCGTGCCCCCTTCGTTTACACAGGGAGACAAGCTATGCGTCTGAGAACAGTGTGGAGGGAAGGGCTGCAGCCTGAGGCCAGGGGACTGAGTTAGGGGGAGCTGGCACTGTCCTGCACACAAATGGAAACTTGGACCAAAAGAGCGCCCTCTGCTGCAGGGGGAAAATTCGGGTGGCCAAGGAGAAGGCCTAAGACTTTCAAAAGTCCTCCCCATAGCACTTGCTTCCTGTTAACACTCTGCATTATACAAACGCAGGGGTGGGAACTGCTTCATAAAATAAGATTTGCACACACCGGTCACACTTGGCAGACGTATTTGGCCTTGGAGTCCTTCTTCCATTTGTAGAGTGCATTTTTGGAAGAGACAGAGTAAGGTCATTAGGAAGATTACAAAGAAAGAACCTTTGCGAGATGAAAATTCAAAAGGACAGTGAAACTGTATTAAGGATCTGAGACAAGAAGAGTTTTGTTCTGTCTTTCCATTTATGTACTAGAACTTGGAAGTACGCATGGCTCTGAAGGGAAATGCAAGAGGAAACTTTGCGATAAATATTGATCCAGCCCTTCTACCCCTGCTCAGGAGCCTCATGGAAGCTGCAGACCCACCCCTTTGCTGCGTGAGTCTGGATGCTTTTGGAAGGGCATGGCTGCTCCAGTCCTCAATACGTCTGTTGCTTTTGCCTAACCTGCTTCTCACATCCATTTCATTTTCTGCATCCTGACAACATTTACAGTTGCATCCCTCATGTAGGAAGCCATCACTCATGTGGTAATAATAAATACAGTGGAATCAAGTGCTCTAAGAACTGTGTGGCTTCTTCTTTGTTGCAGGAGACTGTCTTGTGCATTGCTGGATGTTTACAGCATCTCTGGCCTCTACCCACTAGATGCCAGTAACAACCCCCTCTCTCCCCGCAGTGAAAGCTTAGATACTACGTGAAAAAGAGCAGTGGCCCGTGTGTTTCATGATGTGGGCATCGGGGCTGGATCAGGAATGGTCTTCGGTATCAGACAAAGAGCTTTATCCTTTGGGCAACGAGAAATCGTCAGAGCATTTCAAGCAGGTGTTGTATCTTTGCTATCGAGTATCTCCGTGTGCAGGATAGATCGGAGTGGTAAACAGCTGAGGAAGAGAGACTCATTTGGCATCGGGGCCCTTAAAGGTGACAGGATACAGGAGAGGGGACAGGTGAAAGGTTTACGAAGTAGAGTTGACAGGACCTAACCACCGGAGGTGAAAGGAAGAGAGGAGTCAAGGGTGACTTTCTTGGGCTTGAGCGACTGGGGACTGACACTAATTAAAGGTGACAGTGGTTTGAGAGAGAGCCTGGTGGGTTGTATTTGAGAGCATCCTGCCTTTCAGGTGCCTGTAGGACAGCCCACCTGGGCAGGGGCAGCAGGGGCGAGTCTGGGGCCGAAGCTCCAGAGATGGAGATGGAGGAGGTGGCGGCTCTTTCTTGGTGGTTTTTGCTGTGACATAGAAGGGGAAACCCGGGGGGACGGAGGAGAGAGATGCTAGCCCCTCCAGGTCTCACCTTGGCCTGCCAGGAGGAAGGAGGGAAGTCGAGGGTGGAGACTGAGAAGGTCTGGTGAGAGAGCTGTGGCATGCGGGCTGATTCGGCAGTGAAGAGAGAGTTCTGTGCTCACATAAGGACAGAACAGCATGATGGCACCAGCCTGTGCTGCCCAACTCGAGTGAGGGGAGGGATAAGCGAGCTTTAAGAGAGCTTGATGAAGGGGCCCGTCAGACCGCAGCTGCGTGGGGCCGTCTCCGGGGTGTTTGCGAACCCTGCGCATGGCTGCAGAAGCCGGAAGGGAGCCGCTTTTCTGCGTCGGCTGCAGCCAGGGCCCCCCCCTGCTCGCCCGGGCTGCACGGTGTTCCCATGGTCATTGCCATGGTTGTCTCCCATCGCAGCAGGTGGAAACAAACTGAGCACCTTCTTCGCTTGTATAACTTCCTGGGACTTACTTTTGAGCAGGAGATGAGATGGGGAGCAAGAGAGAGGGAAACTTTAGACTTTAAACTTTGTCGTTCTCAAGTCACTTACGAATTTTACCTTATGCAAGCGGTCATCTGCGCTGTGTAGCTTTAATGGTATGAAGCATGATAGCTGCAGAACTGGCCAAAGGGAAAGTGACTGAAAATTCAGATTCCATTGGCTTTTTAAAAGATATGTATATACATTTACAATATAAAATTTACCTTTTAACCATTTTTTCTAAATATTTTATTTATTTATTTTTAGAGAGAGGGCAAAAGAGGGGGAGAGAAACATTGATGTGAAAAGCATCAATCCATACACACCCTGACCAGGGACCAAACCTGCACCCCAGGCATGTGGCCTGACCAGGAATCGAACTGCCAGCCTTCTGCTTCGAGGGAGGGTGCCCAACCCACCAAGCCACACCAGTCAGGGCCCATTCTAGCCACTTTTAAGTGCCAGTCCTGCGGCATGAAGCCCGCTGACGTTGCTGTGCCACCTTCACCCCATCCACCTGTAGAGCATTTTTCATCTTGTAGAACAAACTGTCCCCATGAAATAACTGCCCGTGCCCCCTCCCCAGCCCCTGGCCACCAGCATTGCACTGTCTCTGAATCTGACAGCTCTAGGTTGGTTCCTCACATGTGTGGAGTCAGGCAGTGTTTGTCTTTTTGTGGCTGGTTTATTTCACTTAATATCATGTCTTCAAGGGTTATCTCTGTTGCACTACGTGTAGAACTCCCTTCCCTTTAAGGCTGAGTAATATCCCCTTGTATACATAGACCACGTTTGTTATATCCCCTCATCAGTTCATGGACAGATTGGGTCGCTGTGAACACAGTTGTACAAACAGCCGTCCGTGTCCCTTCTTCCCATTCTTGGGGTGTGCCCAGAGGTGTCCGTTGACTTTTGTGGTATTGTTGATTCCTCTCTCTGTTGGGGATTGCTGGAATCACTCACCTGCTCCTTGTCCTGCCAACACTGCCTTTGTCTGTCCCCCTCTGCTTTGGCTCCTCGGAGAGACTTAGGCGTGGCCCTAGGCCCGGCCTGGTAAACAGCCGGAGGGCCAGGACTGAACCCCTGCCTGTAGTTCTTGGAATAGGAAGATCTACGTCTCGTCCACCTAGTGCTGCTTCGAGTTTGAATCAGGAAGATCTAGTCTCAGCACGTCCTCTCATGTGCTGACCTTGGCACGTTTTCTCATTTCTCTCTGGGCCTCTGTCTCCACGTCCCCACAACGAGAAGGTTGAACTAAGCCATCTTCGTGGTCCCTCCCAGATCACAGAGGGGGAAGGCACTGTCATTTCCTGAGCCCAGGAGCCAAGGTGAGGAGAAGAAAGCAGAGCTGCGGACTCCCACCATGGGTGGTTTGACCAAAAACTCATCTGCCCCGAAACCTTGGATGGTTAGATGTTTGTAATGGCTTGTGTACTTACTGCATTCTGGTATGTGCTGCATGGCTAGTTTTGTGAGTAAATGGAGCAGCAATTTCCCTTAAAGCAAAATTGTGTGGTAGATATTACCCACCCTTTGCTGAGAGAATGGGGCAAAGAGAGGTGGAATAACAGGTTTCACCACCATAGATTTTTGGCAGATGTCATAAACTAACACTGGGGAGAATACTCTATGGGCAAATTTTACTTCTGATTAAAACTAGTTTAGTCATGGGCCAAACACGTTTTAACCCCCTTTTTGCCCGACTTCTTTAAAAAATTTTGAAGAGCAGACTTCCTTCTTCTTAGCTCATACTCAGAACAAGTCCACGCCCCTAAACTAGGCAAGTAAGTCCCAGGAAGACACTCATGTGATCACGTTTCAGACCCTGGGTGGCACGTGACCATTCGCACTGGTCCGTGGTTTCTGGATTGGGCTTGGGGGCCAGGCGCCGATCCTCCGGCAGGTCTTTCTCTGCCCCCTGGTGAAACATCGTGTAGCTACTTTTTCTCATTTGTTCAACTGGCCAATGGGAAACTATTAAAAAAAAAACTTTAATTTTTTTTCCCCCAAGGACGTGGTGGTAGGAAGTTGGGATGACTAGAGGCCATTGAGAGTATGTGTGGAGATGTACAGCATCTCCTTTGAGGAGACATTTGAACCATCTAATTATAAAATACGAACTTTTAAAAAATCTGGGTACCACGAAGTCACTTTTTTTTTTAATACAGGAAGAATTAAAAAACAATTTTGAAAGTCAAAGAACTTCCCATGGTGATTGGGACCTTCTTGTGACAATAGAGATTTGTTAGGGGGGGAAATCCACATGGGATGAAACTCTAAAAGGAAGTAATAGATTAAAAAAGACTAACGTGGATCCTGAAATCTAACAGTCCTTTCAGGTTTTCGGAAGCTTGACCTTGGAATGACTGTTCCTCTTTCCTCCCTGACGACTAACTGCTCAAGGACTGTCCGTATTTGAACAACAAGATACTGTTCTCATTTAAATCATATGTGTAAATTTTCTTATCTATGGCGAAGGCCTTGGGGTTTGGGGGACCGTGTCTCTGGTTGATGGATCATGAAAGACTCCTTTTGCTCCAGCTGCAAAATAAGATGAATTTGACACAGAGTAGAAGTCACAATGGATATGTGTGTTAGTTTTGAGGAGCCTGTTTTTAAAAATCCTATTTCCTGGTAAAATCTGAAGACAGTAAAACTCAAATCATCTCTGTGGCTGCTGACAGTCTAGCAGCGGTCGGTGTCCCCGAGGGCTGGCGGACAGTCTGCTTTGCTGATGGTGGTCTGGGGTGGTCTGGGGTGGAAGATGGGAAAGCTGTTGGATTAGGGAGGTGGTGGATTGGGTTGGAGTCATTGTGACAAGTAGCCCTCATGAGCCAATGGGCTTCTTTTTAAAATTAAAGTTCCATTTGTTATTCCCATTTGAATGCACTAAGAAACTTGGCCCCTCTCATAAGTGTGAAATACAATATTTAATTCATTGTGAAGTGTTAAGGTGGCTGGATGGAAAGTTTCTTGACCATCATGTCGGCAGACCATTTTTTTTAAAGATTTTATTTGTTTATTTTAGACAGAGGGGAAAGGGAGGGAGAAAGAGAGGGAGAGAAATATTAATGTGTGGTTATCTCTCATACGTCCCCAACTGGGGACCTGGCCCACAACCCAGACATGTGCCCTGACTGGGAATCAAACTGATGACCCTTTGGTCCGCAGGCCAGTACTCAGTCCACTGAGCCATACCAGCCAGGGCTTGGCAGTACATTTTTGATGTTCGTGACGTGCTGTGGGGGTGTCTGTACAATGAAGCTACCGTGACTCCATCACCAAAGTGTGCATCTTTTGCTGATGGAGGAGGTGATCTGCAGGTACCTGCAGAAGGAAGCCATGAATGACTTCCGCCAGGATCTGACTCCCCCCGCTCTGTGCCCCCCCCCCGCCCACCAGTCCTCCCTGTACTTCCAGAAAATTGAAGTCGTTTTTAGCAGCATGGTTTCAATATGCTCACAGGGCAAAGGTTGGCTTGCTCTCTTACAAACACAGTTGAGCTGGATGCACTCATAAATGAAAAACGATCTGAGTGCTGTGGGTGGGGCCCTGGAGCTCAGGAGGTGAAGCCAGGAAGAGGGAAGAGAGAGAGAGAAAGAGAGTCAGTCAGCTCCTGCGAACAGCATGGGAAGCTGGCAGGATGTCGGAGCACATACTGGCATGGCTCACATTTTTGTGGATTGTCAATAACCCAGGACTTTAACGAACTGAATGGAGAGAGGAAATGAACCACAAAAAACTTGGGAGCCTGTCCTAGGCAAGTGGCTGTGAAGCACAGAGGAGAACGCTCACCTGATCAGCTCACAAAACAGGTAGGAGGGGAGACCTGAGCGGTTGAGAGAGACACACCATCTCTCTGAACGCAACTTCCTTGCCTCCCAAAGGCTTACTTAAAAAGGAAATGTGAGAAACAAGTAGATGATGCTGACAAGAAAAAGACTCTGCCTGAATCGTGCTCTCTGCCCAGAGATTTTTTGTTGGTGGTGTTACTAGTTTGATGGCCAAATGACAGTTGTATCCTGGGGGTTGCTTAAAAAAAAAAAAATCACCCCAGATCATGCAGTATTTAAGTTAAAACTGACTTCAAATTTGGGAGATGATAAATGAACTGCAGACATGGTTTCAGAACCAATACTTTGAAGATGGTTGACCAGAAATTGACTTCAGGCTTGACTGTTGCTACATGTTCATCTTTCAGAGCCAGCAAGGTGCTTGCTAATGTTTGCTAGCTTTGTAAGAAAGGAGGCGGGTATACAGCAGCTGTGAAATGTCCAGAGTTGACTGGGATCCAGGGTGAAGCCGAATGCACTAATGTTTTCTCTATTACGGCAGGCTGCCTCTGCTCAGCTTCTAGGTCAGGGAAGCGGAAAGTACTGTGAACGTAAAGTGTGGACCCTGAATATTTGTCATGGGAGCGGTTGGGGGGGGCGGGGGTGAGGGGCAGAGAGTTAGAAATGGTCACAGTGACATTTTCTTTTAATTTTTTTATTGATTGATTTTGAGAGAGAGAGAAAAACACTGATTTTGTTCTACTTATCTATGCATTCGCCAGTTGCTTCTTGTATATTTCCTAACTGGGGATCAGACCCACAACCTTGGTGTATTGGGGTGCTGCTCTAACCCACTGAGCTACCGGCCAGGCTGCTGTGACATGTTCATGCTCAGAATTAGGAAAAAAACAAGGAGAGCCATGGATTGCAGCCACACATGAGGATAATTTAAGGACTGATCTGTGGATCCGATGGTTGTAGCTGAGTCTCAGAGCATTCTCTCCATCCTGGGGGCTTGTGATAAGTGAAGCAGGACAGAGTGAAGACCACCTCAAGCCTGGGCTTCTGAGTCACTTCCAGGCCTTACTTCTGATCGGCACCTGAATACTTTGGAATGGATTTGCCCGCTAATGATGTGGCCAGAGTGTGAAGTGGAGCGAACGTGGGTAGGTCAGAAATGGCGTGTGTGATCAGAAGAGCAAGAGCATCAGATTAGGTAGAGAACTTGATTTCAGGGAAATAGGCCAGCCTGAGTCCCGGCGCTCTTGGGTTTGAGCTTTGGAGAATGCCATGTGAGCGCCAGGGGTGTGTCTGAGAAGGCAGAGGTGAGAGCTGTGTTGCTTGCTGCCCATTGGCTGGCTGTTGTCCTCCTGCTGTGGTGGCCAAATCCTGTGGCTTTGCAGTTTAGGCCTGAAGGGCCGGGGGATGCCTGTGCTCAGTCAAGGCAGGCCTGTACCTTATCGCTAGTCTCAGCCTTCCACATGGTGTGGGAAGGGAAACAGCGCCTCCTGTGGTCTTCAAGGAAACTCTGTTCTTTCCTGTCTGCTGTCCACCTGTTGGGTGGGTTCGCTTTGTCTCCCACCCTCCCCACGTGTCTGTCCCAGGGGCTGTTTGCAATGGATTAAACTGAGCTGGGGGACAGGTACCTTCCCCAGGTCCATTCTGGAAGCACTCAGAGGTCAGCACCTGTGGCCTGTGGGCCAGGTCCAGGCTGTCCCAGCTCATTTCTGTATGTCTCCGGAGCTAATGCAGTTTACGCTTTAAAACCTTAAACAGACAAAGAAGAATACAGGACAGGGCCAGATGTGGCCTGCAAAGCCTCAGATCTTTACTGCATGACCCCGTAGAGAAAACGGTTGCCGACCACTCATCAGCATCATCCGTGAGCAGTATGATCAGTGGATTGATGCCGCTCATTAACTGAATGGGCTGTTGTTTTGGAAACTAATTTTGGCTTCTCGATCTGTGTTAAATGGCATTATTACCGCCAAAAGGGTAGCTTCAGGAGCAAGGAAGTTGAAGATTTTCTGCAAGATCCAAGCAATGGGAAATGAACTCTGGGTCTGTGGTTAGATTGTGGCTCTCTCCCTCATCCGCGAGGCTGCTGATGCAGATCCTGTGAGACCCAGCTCTGTTGACTGCGCCCCCTGCTGAAAGAGCCTGATGGGGACTGAAACTCTGCTAACTTACACAAAAATAATCTTCTTTCTCTTGAGGACTGACTGCTGGCCAGACTTCTACCATCTGAGTTGTTTGGTGTTGGCGACTTTCGGGGGGAGGAAAAAAAAAGATGCTTTCGGTAATAAAAAAAGGGAGATAGTTAAGTGGATATGGGTGTCTCATTTTCTCCTATTTAGAACAGTGTTTCTTTATTTCCCTCTAAGGAAGCTTACTGTAGACCTCCAGCCTTAACCCTGAACGTGTCATTCTCGGCCAGCACGGTGTTCCATGGTTCATGTCACTTCTAATAAGGCAAGAGGAGAATCTGATGACCTTGCTCTTGTGTCGAAACCACCAGCCTGGACCTGGAACTGACTTCTTTAAGTAGCTGATATTCCACCACAGAGGCCCAGGAAAGTTTTCACAAAAAGATTGTAGTTTAAGAAGAAAAATAAAATGGCTGGCATAATTTTTTTTTTTTTTTTTTCTACAGGACATTTCGGTCATCTCTCCTCCTGTATTTGGAAATTATTTGCCCTCAGTAGAGAGGAGTTGGGGTGGGGCCTCGTGGGATGGGTGGAAACAAGTGAGGCAGCAAAATGTGCCACGCGGTGCCCACGGGAGCTGGAGCCCGGAGAACAAGATGGCAGCAGGGCACTCGTCAGGTCAGGCTGTCAACGTGACAGGGGTGGGGCCTTGAATCCGCCACGTGAGCCAGGCAGCACCTTCCTTCGTCTGTGGTTAGAAAGGTGGTTGGCTCTGAATTTAGAGATTAAGCAACCTGCTACTCCTGTATGCACTGGAATTTCAGACGCCATTGGAAACCTGTTTTCCAAAATTGCTGAAACTCAGCTGGGAGCCAAGCCGGCGGAGGCCTGGACTCCCCAAGTGAGGGGCGGCTGGGAATCGCAGCACGTGTGTGCATACGTACATGAAGGGATCTATCAAGATTGACCCAGGGGGTACGGCACTGCTGTGCGGCCAGGCTCAGTGGGGCAGTCTCTGGGTTCCAGGAAGGCCACGACCAGAGGGTGAGTGACTTCTCTGTGTGAGCCGGCAGCGCACACCACAGAGCTCCAGAACTCACTCCTGCCTCAAGGTGGCAAGAGGGACCCTTTCACTTTGGAGGCATGCGACCAAGCTGGCTCATAAAGAGGCAGGACAACCAGGCAGACAAGCCACGAGCAGCCTTAGTCAGCCCACTTATTTATAGTGTTGGGAAGGCTGAGCGTCTGCTCAGAGTTGGAGCATCTGCCCCCTCCCTTTGGCTGTCCGAACAGGGCTGGAATCTGACCCTTTTCTCACCTTTTTCCTGATGGTGTATGGGATAGAAGACTGAGCTAGTGTGTGCACACGTACGTGTGTGAAAGTGTGGAAGCCTAGAGGAGAGGAACAGCTAGCAAAAAGAAGTTATGATTCTGAATTAGAAACAAAACTTTCAACCATGTCCGTGAAAGAGGATCCATAATTTCTGTCCCTCTTAAGAACGTCTGTGGTCAATGCCCCCTCTTGCTTCCAGACATGGTTTCTATGTATTTCCTGCAATGGGGTCCAGGGGGTGTTGCACAAAATCCCTCTCACACGGAAGGTCCCTACTGGAGCTCTGTGTCTTCCCTGGCGGCCAGGGAACCTGATGAGAGCATTCATCCTCCGTTGACACATCCCTGCTCAACTCAGCAGGAGGAGGCGGAGTGTGCCCCACTCAGAGATCTTCTGATGTCTTTGCTGCCCCTGTGGACACATCTACCCTATGTTGCCTTGGTTTGTCAAATCCAGGTGTGCATGGGTGTGGACACATGCTACGACTCTGTGACTCCACAGATGGCCTCCGTAGGGCACAGCCTGGGTGCATGACCTTGGCTCAGGTACAAGGGCCCTCTACAGTGAGTCAGACCATGACAGCAATTGGCCTGGGACTCTGGGTCTGCCTCCCGTTTTATCTTCTGCTCCTGAAGAAGCAATGCAACCACGTTTCACATGCACCAGAGGAAGCCAGGCTTAGAGGGACCAAAAGTGACTATTTTGGTCAAAGAGAAGGATCACCCCATAGTTTGTATTTTTTATAATTTCAAGGTTCGGAGGCTGTCAGGTTGGCTTAAAGCAAGATACACTTGGACTGTCTTCTTTGCCTTTCTAATTTCTACACTAATTTTCTTCCTAAATTAGAAGATGGAAACCAAGTTGGAAATTTTCAGAGTAGGGCAAGTCTGAGGAAGGGCCAGAGTGGCCCTTGAGAATCAGTTTGGTTCAAGAGCCTCTATTTCAGTGAGACTCCTTAGGCTCTGAGGCTCCCTTACAGGTTGCTCCCTTAAAAGGGTGGGTAGGTGGCCTTCTGTTTGTACGTCGCATTTCCCCAAGCCTTGCCCTTTTAATAAAGACTGAAATATTTTCACAAGCTGTCCTCCCTACCCCTGCAAAAAAAGTGGTTCTGCAGTGAACAATTTAGAATTCCCACCCAAAGAACACAACTGGAAGTGCCCCAGGTGGGGAGGAGTGGGGGAGGGGGGGAGCGGAATTCAAAGGCACCGTGCTTGACCTTCATTTGAAAGGCATGCATCTTGATGGGACAGCAACCCTTTAATTTTGCCTTTTGCTGCTGTTTCTGCCCCTTTGTCAAAAGTGGTTTTTCTTTTCTCCTGCTGGCTGGCTCGACTAGCAAGAGGAGGGTCTATCCTCCAAGGAACCCCCCTTCGACTTCACTTTGCAGGGCTTTGACTTAAGTTCCCAGACGGTTGCCTGTCGGGTAGAGGGTTGACTGTTGGCAGTAAGCTGCTGGCTTTGGAAAACATCACAGGTATTTTATTGTAACAGATGCAAGACAGTGTTGGCAGGGGAGCAATAAAGTCCTGGATGGGAAACAGAAAATTACCTCTAAGCACTGCAGGGAAGGAGGTGGCAGAAATGAAGGATGCCATTTGGGTTTGTAGACCTAAGTCCTTTCTTTGCACAATCCTTTCTACAGGCTAGAACTTGCTTGACTTCGGCTTCTCCCTCAAGTGAGTCAAGGAGTATTAAAAGAGAAGGGAGCACTGGAGCTGAGCAAGGTACCTGGAGACATCTCAGTGCGTGGAGACTTTATTGGGGTCCCACCCAGTGGCCCAACCACACTTTGTGTGGTGGACACCCTGCTGTTTTCATAATGCTGAGGCATCAGACATTCTCATGTCTATAACTAATTAGACATTCTTAATGAGTTTCTTACAGCAACAGAAATTTAACAGCTCATCTCAAAAGTGAGTGGAGTCGGTTATTTCCAGCTTTCACTAGGAAAAACATTAGTCATCTCTATGGTCTTCTGTTGGCCTAATTAATTACATTGTTCCCATGGGGATTTCAGAATGGGGAGAGACCTTGCTATCAGTTTTAGTTTTCACTGTGGGTTCTCTGTCTCCAGCAGCAAGGTCTGGGTTACTACCTAAGCAGTCTGGAAGCTGAGCTATCAACCCATGCATATGGTCAGCCAACTTTTTTAAGTTTGTTTTTTTTTTAATTCTCACCCAGAGATATGTTCATTGATTTTAGAGAGGAAGAGAGAAAGAGAAACACCGATCAGTTGCCTCCCGTGTGCTCCCCAACCAGGGATTGAACCCCAAACCTAGGTATGCACCCTGACCGGCAACTGAAATCAAACCCACCACCTTTTGGTGCATGGAATGACGATGCTCCAACCACCTGAGCCACCTGATCAGGGCCACTCAGCCACCGTTTTAGGTGCAGTGATAGTGAATAATACAGTGCTGATTTTTAACATCGGTTTTACTCTGGTATGATTTGCTGTGACGGACTCTTGTTATCCCCAGGTTGACGCTCAGATCTGTAAGGTTTCCTCTGCTTCCAGCCTGTTTTCTTTCTCAGGGTCACGTCTCAGATGACCAGCCCCTGAGCCAGGGCAGGCGGAGAACCAGATAAAGATAACTCCACTAACTCCTCACAGCCTCTTCAGAATGAAAGGTCTGGAAATCGTTTTTTAGGTGAGGGAAAGCTGAGTGTGAATGACATGTGTGTTAGGGGAAAGGGTCGCAAGCTGAAATTAATTCATGGTGCTCACATGGGTCCGGGACATGGGCTATTTTTGAGCAAAAATCTTTATTGAACACTCCGTCTCGAATTTGTAGGTCTCTCTCCTCTTTTGTAAACACGTGGCCCAAACATGTTCCCTCGCGGTGTGTTTGCTAGAGGAACGCCTCACTGCCGAGTAGCGACTTCGCTGGGAGAGTTCAGAGTTCAAACCAAGTGTCAGATGAACTCCCCGAGGCTGCCGCGTTCAGTTCCGTTTTGCTTTCACGGTGCTTTGGTGAGTGTGAGGAAAAAATAGTCTGCAGAGCAGTGTGGGTGCCTGGAAGGTACAATTTTGAAATTCAGGGACAAATCGATGTTGGCTTTTTCTGAAAATGGATCTTACGCTGGGAACCACAGTTGACATGGCTGTGGGAAGTGTTGTTTATTCTTGGCAAGAAAACTACCCCTAAAAGATGCTTATGATCCAAGAGTTGGGGAGCCTGCCCCAGGCTCTGGCAGAGCCGGGGTAGGTTTCAGGGCTCGGTGTCAGTGATTTATATTAAATCCACATTTGTCTGAAGTACCTCTGCAGATGGAGAAGTCCGCTCCCTCCAAAATTGGACTACTTTAGTTACTCTGTGTGATGGGATTCAGAATGTAGCCTGGAATGACTCTTTCAGAAATATTTAGACCCCAACCTACAGCATCCGATCAGAAGTACTTATTAAACATCTAAGTGCTCAGCTCTGTGGTAGGAACTTGCACAGAAGCCAACTGGCATAAGCCAAAAAGGCAAATGCAGTAGCTGTCAGAGAGGGAAATGATTTGAACGACCAAAAGGAAAGAAAGAAAACCTGTCTTAAAGGCTGCCCACTTGACATGTATTAAAATCTTCATTTACTGGGAGAAAAATACTAAGTACAGCATTTATTCTGACCCGGGAATCTTGATAAAATGCAGATTCTGTCGTATGCAGTAGGTCTGGGGTAGGGCCTGAGATTTCTGGATTTCTGACAAATGCAGAGTAGCCAGGCTCTGGTCCTAACAGAGGCCTGTGTTTTCCAAACTCACTTCCAATAATTGTAATCCATCTTAGTTGTAAGTAATAGCTTACTTGTTGTAACACTTGTGGCAAGAGATGTCCCAGGAGAGGGGAAGTGGGAGAATCTCAAAAGACAAGCAAAGTTCACCTGCTTCAAAGTGTCCTTTGCTCCGTCTTTTGGAGCCCAGAGCCACTGCCGGGCTGGAGCGAATGTGGGGGAGGCTGCCAAGGTAAAGGGCACGGTAGCAGATGTGTGTCTCCCAGGTGGCTCTGCCATGGGAATGCCTGGCCCGGGAAGCCACTGCAGCTGCAGCCCTGGGAGGGTCCAGGTGCGCTGGGAGCCGCACAGCGCACACGGCAGCTGCCTGGCTGCAGCCAATTGGATTTACCATCTGATCCCTGTGCGTGCCCAGGACCATATGCTGCCTCCGAGGAGCACTGGGAATGGCTTTCTTCTTTCCCCAAGGGTGATTTATTAGGTGTGTCATTAGATATGCACATTCTATATCACTGCAAGATTTTCATACACATTTGCAAATTAGAGAAAGGTCCTTCGGCAGAGAGTATGGGGAGCAAAACTCACTGTACCTCCAAGGCCCAAGCAGCTTTCTTTAATAACCCAAGTGCCCCCCGTTCTGACCTCCTGTCTCCTAAAGGTGCGCTGCTGGCCTGGGTCAAACCACTTCTGCCACATGGCCAGCTGGTGGCTTCACAGGGTGGCCGCAGAGGTCCGGAAATGCAATTCTGCCCAAATGCCAGGGGTTATCAGCCGGGGGACTGATGCTAATCAAACTGCCGGGAGACAGGCATCCAAACCCAATTTATTAATTCCTGGTGCAGGAAGGCTCCTTCCAGTGACTAAATGTGGCCCTGCCATCTGTTGTTTGTTTCTGCCACCTCAGCCCTGTTTCTCAGGAGAGAGGTAGTTGAGTGTAAGGTCTTAACATGGAATAAGCCCTAAGGAATGTTCCAGGGACCCAGACTCAGCATTTTCTCTCTTGCCTATGGCCAAATAATCATACCAGGGTTCCCAGAAGCCTTGGGGTCACCTGGACTAGATTCCCCCAAGACCACTCCCACCCCTACCCCGTTTTCTTCTCCCCATTCTCTCCTCCACTGTGGTGACCCACCAGGTGTGCTGCTTCACCTCCCATGTCTCCAGGCTCTTCCTGCCTGAAACCTCAGCTGTTGCCCAGGATGGGATCCAGGTGCGTCCTGGGTCTCCTTGCTTACCTGCCCATCCATGCATCCTCTCTGAGGAGCTGCGCATGTGTGGATGGGGCAGCTGAGACTTCTGCAGGTGCACAGTTATTACAGGGCAACTCTTACTATTTCTACTCTCTCTTGCTTTTTTTCCTTTTAACTCTTTCTTACTATTTCAACTTTTGGGCCAATTCCCTGTAGCCCCAAGAGTGGCAATCCCAGCTTTGAGGAAACAGATGGCACCTGGTGACTGGGAGAGTTCTTTCTGAAAAATGTGCCATTTCATGCCAGTCTCCTCAAGAAGACTCCCCATTGACCACTGACACCCCTGGTTCCTAGGAGGCATTTTGTGAAACACGGACCACAGGGTACCCAGCCCAATTCTGGGGGAGGGTCTGGAGTCTTCCTTGTAAGACATGCCCAGGCACTTGAGAAATCCTGATGGTGGCCACCTGCTTCAGAACATTTTTGTGTCACTGCTCTCCTGTCACCAATGGGAAGTGGTGATTGGGGACTTCTTCTGTTTCTTATTTATACTTTTCTTTTTTGCTTAAGTCATGGGTGATGAATGTGTGTCATCTTACAAAGTAGTCTCTCTTTTCTTCTTCCCCAAGTAAAAGGCTTCCCAGCTTAGTCCTCTCATCAGCCAAGCCTGAAAACCACCCCTGCAGACCCGTTCTCTCCGACTCAGAGCCCTCATTTTATGGAGACTGAGGGTTCATGGCTGAACCAGCATCAGGGTGCCATCTGGGTTCCAGGGCCTTGTTTCTGGGGTGACGCATTTGAGCAGCAGCGATCAAATGCCTGTAAATGCGGGATGTGGACCACATTTAATCCGAACATTCTCCCCAGGTCTAGCCCCGAAAGGTGGGTGACGTCGGCCATCCTGATGCTTCCACAGCGGGCAGTTGAGGTCCCCGGAGTGCACAGGGGGCCTCGCCCATTCATGAGACCTCTTCATCCTTCAATACCTCAACCTCCCCCTCTTAAAATGAGGACAGTTCTCTCGGTGCCACCTCCCTTACAAAGCCGTGATGGAAAACAAACAAAACAACGTATATGACAGGCTTGGGCGGGGAAGTACAAAGAATTATGTCATTTTAAGGTAGTCTTCTTATCACCAATGTTACTGTATTGCCCCCAAAGATCTTACGTGTCTGCTGAGTGGTGCCAAATAGAATCGCTACCGATAAAAGACACACTTTGTTCTACTATCACCCAATGAAAGGCTTACCTTGGGGGAGAGGGGGCATGAATCAGGATTCCCATGGAGATACATCACCTCTGCGTTTCCTGATTAAAGTAGCTCTAATGCCCCATTAGTGAATTATTTCGCACTCTCTGCCCTTTGTGGCCCCTTTCCAGCTGGGCTCCAGAGCCAGGAACCTTTTGGGTGAGCGAGTTGGTACATGTAAGTCACAGGATATTTTTCCGTCAGAGGCAAGGACTGTCTTTCTTGTCTTTCCTGCTGCTCCGAGTAGGGAAAATGCTTCAAGATTTATCACGTTGAGAATGGCAGCGTTTTCAACCTTGTGTTCCAGACTAGATGAAGAAACAGACAGATTTTAATATCTGTAAAAAGTTTCTACAGCTGTTCCAACAGAGAGACATCCCTGGGATGGATAGAGCTTTATTTCCTCCCCCCTAAAATGGCACTGCTTACAAATGAGGGAGCTCAGTCCATGACAGTTAACCTCAGTGATACCAAGCGCCAGTGTGTTTCTGTAGACTTGCTTAAAGAAAACTTACAAACTTGGAGAGACAGGGTATAAATATTTACAATGAAATTTGAAGAAAAATATAAGAAATTCTAGTAAGAGAAATACGTGATTTGATGAGAGGACATAGGTGGCATGTGTTTACTAGAGGCCCTCCCAGCCCCGAGATCACATGATTCTATGAAAAACCCTAGGCTAGGATGGATGGAAAAGAGTTCGTGGGAGGGGCCGTTCTTAAATCAGATATTGATGGATGGGTAGGATCTCCATAGGCAGAGAGAGTGAGAAGCACCTTTCCAGAGGGCCAGAGTCCAGAGTAGAGGCGTGGGGGTAGCACAGAGCTTGTGGGTTTTGTGGGAGGAGCTGTGTGCTCACAGGGAGAAGGGCTGGAGCTAAGACTCCCCCTGTGGACCCTGGTACCCTGGTCAGATTTGGTCTGACACAGAGGAGACTGAAAAGACTTTAGTGATACAAATTTTGTTACGGGGTTCAAGT
>VMDR010004344.1:0-61109 GCA_007922815.1 Macrotus californicus | reverse complement strand
GATACAAAATGGTATAGGAAACAGGACTCGAAGAACTTAAATGTACAACCCATGGACATGAACTAAGGTGGGAGGCAATGCTGGAGGGTTGGGGCATGCAAGGTGGAGGAGGAATAAAGGGGGAAAAATTGGGAAACTATAATAGCATAATCAATAAAAAATACTTAAAAGAAATATTCAGAACATTTTTTGCTAAATATACCCAAATATTTTCATCCTGTTTGAAGGGAATAAGTTGTCCATTAACAAGGGGTTAAACAAGAGGTAAAGAAAAGAACATAAGTCATTGTTTTTGAAAGATGACTTTCAGGTCTTCTTCCAGTGCTTTCTTTATTCTGGTGTGATGAATCCAAGGTTTCATTTCCACCAGCTTCACCATGGTGGGGGTAGCGAAGACATCCCAAAGTCCAGTCCATTTTTCTTCTAGTTGGCTCTCTGGAGATCCTGTCCTCCAGGTCTTGAGTAGCAGCACCTTATCTCTGGGTTTGAAAGAATGCAGTAAACCTATAGGGGAGAAGTCTGTAATACAGGCAAGGTCATTCATCATAGCTAAGGTCTGACTTAAATGTTCATTTTCTTTACCTTCAGTTTTTTATCTATATACATATCTCTCACCCCAATTGTGACCTGAAATGGCCACCAGTACACAATTTCATTAGGACTCAACTGAATTCCACTTCGAGGAGCTACCCTTATACTGAGCAGGGTTTTAGGCAAAGTTTGATCCTGATGGAAATGAGTTTCTTGACAAAGCTTGGCTATATTTTTCTTCAAGGTGTGATTCATCTTCTCTGCCTTCCCAGAAGCCTGAGGTCTCCACGCCATGTGGAGTTGCCACTTGATTCCTAAAATTTACTAACCTCCTATGTAATTTCTGAAACAAAAGCAGGCCCGTTATTACTCTGGATGCTGCCAGGGAGGGCAAAGTGAGGGATTATTTCCTTCAATAAAGCTTTCAATTCCTCCAAGGATTTCTCCATTCTAGTAGGATAAGCTTCTACCCATCCTGAAAAAGGTATCAACAAAGACTAACAAATATTTCCACTCTCAGACCCTAGGTATCTGAGTAAAGTCTATTTGCCAGTCCTTAAGTGGACACTGTCCTTGGTATTGCTTTCCTTCTCTCCTTTGATGGACATCTGTTTTGGGGTTGTTCTTCTAGCACATAACACATCTAGCAATGACTTTTCTTATGGCTTTAGAAATTCCAGGACCTGTAAACCACAGTTTGACATAGGTGGTTAATGATTCTCTTCCATAGTGTGTGGCCTCATGCAAATGCTTCATGTTTGGCTCTACTAAATGTTCAGGAGAGCAGTATATCTCCTTTCTTATTCTTTTTACATCCACTATCAGGACCTTCTTCATCAGAACTCCAACCCTTAGCTTTCTCTAAGTCTGCAGTTGAATATTCAGGGTCAAATTGCGACAAGTCTAGAACAGGTACCAGAAAGGCATCATAAACATTCCTTTAGCAGCCTCTTTTGCTGCCTGTTCAGCCAAGATTGCTTCCTCCAGCCACTTTATTGTCCCCTTTCTGATGCCCCGGGAAGTGCATAACTGTTGGCTATAAAGGTACCTGAAGAGCCTCTCATAATTTTAAAATTTCTGCTGCATGCTTAGTCTTCTTTTTATTTAGAGGTTAACTGTACTTTTTCTTCCCAGATGAAACCATGTGCATGAAAAATTAGGAAAGCTAACCTTGAGTTGATACACACATTCACTCTCTTTTCACTCAATTCCAGTACCCTCATCAATGCAATCAGTTCAGCTTTCTGAGCATAGGTTCCTGATGGCAAGACCTTGGCCTCCACTACTCCTTTAAGAGTCACAACTGCCTACCCAGCCTTTCTGCTTCCTTTGTCCATATAACTGCTTCCATCTGCATAGACAGTCCAGTCTGCTTCTTCTAGAGGATGGTCCTGTAAATCAATTCTGCTAGAATACACTTCATCAGTTATTTCAGCACAGACATGTATTAGTGCAGCTGAGTCAGGCTCTGGTAGAAGAGAGGCAGGATTTAACTTACTTACAGTTTTGAGGGAGATGTTGGGATTGTCGATAAGAATGGCTTGGTACCTGCCCATTCTTCCAGCAGTGAGCCACAAATTTCCTTTTTGCTCCAGCAAGTTCAACACTTGCTGGGGCACATAACCGGTATAGCCTGTCCCAAAGAAAACCTTTCAGCTTCCTGTAAGAGCTTGCAGGTGGCTGCCACAGCTCTCAAGCAGGCTGGCCACCCCTGCACAGTGTGGCCTAATTTCCTTGACAATTATGTGATGGGCTGCAAATGTCACTAAGCATTTGGGTGAGGAATCCTAGGGCAATGCCCTGCCTCTCATGCACATATTATTGAAAGGGCTTCAGTAGGTTTGGAAGCCCCAAGGCACATACAGAAGCCAGGCACACCTTCAGGGACTCAAAAGCCTGAGTGTACTCCTTTGTCCACTCTAAAGGGCTATATTCTGGTCCCTTTAGAGCCTCATACAGTGGTTTAGCAATGAGCCCAAAGTTGGGAATCCAAATGCAGCCGTCACTTGCCACCCCCAGGAATCTCCTTAACTGTTTCCTGGTGTTGGGAATGGTCTTCTGTGGACTTCTGTTGCACCCATCTGCATCATACTCAGACTTTTCTGCTCAGGGATGCCTTTCCCCATTCCCTCAAGGGGGCATCTCTTATAATGCTCTAAGAGACGAAGGCCATCCCCATTAGGGTCCCGGTTGGGCTCGGTTACAGGTATTGCCCTGGAAAGGCCCAGAGCCCCATCTGAATTTTTGTGGTGTAACCTCCGAGACTCTTCATTTGCCTTATCCAACACCAGCCTCCACTCATCCCCGTAAGCAAAGTATTCAATAAGGCTTGTATGTCTGCCCAATTGGGATGATGAGTGGCAAAAACTGACACAACCAAATCAGTCATTTTGTTACAGAACAGACCCGGGGGAGGGGGGGGTGAACAATATACTATTACCGAAAGGGTCCCCACTTTTGCTCCAGGGGTTCCCTTCCTGCACTAGGTTCGCCTTGCCTGCCGCCAGGGAAAAGACGTCTCTCAATGCTAGAGATTGGTGAAAAGGAAAGGAATTATTTATTTAAAAAGTTATACAGACTTAGAGTAATGACTTAATGTCTTCATTAAAATACTAAAGTCCTTTAGAATTCCCACGGATGCACAGTCCTTTCTTCTCCTGTCTAGCCCAGGGCACCGCATCTCAGGAAAAGAAGTAGACGTCTGTGGCTCAGGCAGCCCCTTGGTTCCGGCACCATCAGCTGTGTCGCCACTGTGGTCTCCAGTTAATCCAAAACCATGTGGCACGTTCTCTTGGCCCACCAGCAAGAGTCCTTTCACCCCTTTCCTTCCAGGCAAAGTCACTCCTGCTTCCTAAGCCACATGGCAAAAAGGGAGCACCCCAAAGCCGCGTGGTCCCCACCCTACTCTAAAGTCACATGGGCCCCCACCTTCCTTCTTTTCTCTCTCTTCCAGGTGCTGTAACCACGGGGTGTTGGCTCCCAGTTACATCCTGGATGGAAGTCACTCCCATCTCCCTGGCTCAAAGCGTGGCCACAGCTATTTAACATATCCATGAAACCAATTAAAATGTATAGATATGTTAAATGACCATGCCAGAGGTTAGCTACAAAGCTGTTTCTATGCAAAACAGCTCTCAATGGCCCTGCTCCATGTGTCCCATCCTCCAGCTCAGACTTGTGGAGGTGAGGTATCCTATATACATTTTTCTAATATTTATTGGACACCCTGAGTTCTGGACCCATTACAAATCCCTATTTGGGGCCCCCCTTGTCTGTACCCTGTTACAAATATGTATAAGTGGGAACATTCCTAAGCATGTACAGTTAGAAAACAGGCCATATATCTATCCAGAAAAAGTCCAGGCATTATTAATATAATGAGAATGGTTTGCACAACATTGATGTAACAACTTAGCAGCCAAGGATAGTGGACTGGAATGCACATGTGTGTACAAAGAGGAGTTCACTGTACTTAGTCAATGTGGGCAGTAGACAGTATTGAGTAAGCATGTGTATTATGTAGCCATCGCACTCAAAATGACTAAGTAGAGCAATGAATCTGCATCAGATTTTGTGTTAAGCTTGAACATTCCTCCACAGAAACTATTTGGATGATTTGGAAGGCTTTCAGGGACCATGCAATGAGTGTGATGCAAATAAAAGTGTGGCATAAATGCTTCAAAGTCGCAGCAAGATGATCATGTTAGCTGTGTTTTTTGATTGGGAAGGTGTTGTTCATCACGAGTATGCCCCTCCAGGCCAAAGAGTTAATAAAGAGCCTATCTCAATGTTCTTCATTGGTTGAGAGATGCAATATGATGCAAATAGCCGCAGCTGTGGGCAACTGGTGATTGGCAGCTTTGTCATGACAACGCATCTGCTCATGCACCATGTCTGGTGTGGTTTTTTTGGTGAGACATCAAATTGCCCAGGTGATTCAGCCCCTCTACAGCCCAGATTTGGCACCCTGCGACTTCTGGCTTTTCCCAAAACTAAAATCACCTTTGAAAGGAAAGAGATTTCAGACCATTCATGAAATTTGGGAAATATGATGGGGTAGCTGATTGCGATCCCAACAAAGGATTTTTTTTCCTCTGTCTTATTTATTTACTGCTTTTCTTTATTTTTTACTCTGTTATTTTTTTTTATTGTTTATTCTATTATGGTTGTCCCAATTTTTTCTCTTTTGCCTTCCCTCTACCCAGCCCATTCCTCTTGCCCACAGTCACCAACAAAGGATTTGCAGAGTGTTTTGAACAGTGGAAGAGATCCTGGGAGACCTGTGTGAGGTCCCAAGGTGCCTACTTTGAAAGAGGCCGAGGCATCATTGTCCTATGTACAATGTTTCTTGTATTTTCTCCAATAAATGTCTCTATTTTTCATAGTATATGGCTGGATACTTTCTGGACAGACCTCATATATTGCATGTTCAAAAATAATGGAAAATCTCTGCCCCTGAAAGTTTAGTGTTAGATGAGGGTATAATGAGAAAAGTTTGAGGAGGTCACTTGAGGGTCTTCCAAGCTGCTTAATATGGTGTTAGACAATTTCAGCCAGATCAACCCATGGCCCTGCAAAGCATCCTGGACTTGTTCCTGAAAAATGACTTCAGCGATCATCAACATGAGGGATGGCATAGGCATGAAAGAAGTTTAATCGAGTTTCAGCCGACCTGTTAAACTCTTAGCAAATTACAGGATATAATTATATATACCTTATAAAATCTATGATGACTTAAGAGGGTTTACAGGTTAATCTAAACAAAGTTATGAATTCTAAATAAAAGTTTATGCTAGGTTATCTACTAGGATATATATAAAAGAAAGA
This sequence comes from Macrotus californicus, assembly GCA_007922815.1. Classification (NCBI taxonomy): domain Eukaryota; kingdom Metazoa; phylum Chordata; class Mammalia; order Chiroptera; family Phyllostomidae; genus Macrotus; species Macrotus californicus. The sequence continues at coordinate 55,751 of VMDR010004344.1, read as the reverse complement.
TATATATGTGTGTATGTATATATATATATGAAGGATGGATATATATATGTACACACACACACACACACACACACACACAGACACAAACAAGGAAGTGAAGACAATCCACAGAATGAGAAATAACATTTGGAAACCATAAATCTGATAAAGAACTTGTGTCTAGAATATAAAGAACTCTTAATAACTCAATAATAAAAAGATGACCAAATTTTAAAATGGGCAAAAGTCTGAACAGATGTTTCTCCAAGAAGATACACAAATGATCAATACGCAAATTAAAGAATGCTTAACCCCATTAGCCATCAAGGAAATGCAAATTAAAATCACAATGAGAAACCACTTCACACACTAAGATGGCTAAAATTTAAAAGAAAAATAACATGTTACACAGAATCTGAAGAAATCAGAACCCACATGCACTGATGATGGGAATGCAAAATGGCGCAGCTACTTTGGAAAAGTCTGCTGGCTTCACAAAAGATTCAACGTAGAGTTGCCATATGACAAAGCAATTAGGTACATATCCAAGAGAATAGGAAACACATGTTCACACAACTTGTTACAGGAACGCACATAGCAGCATTACTCATAATAGTCAAAAGGTAAAAACTGCCTAAATGCTCACCAACAAATGAGTGGATAAGTAAAATGTGACATATCCATACAATGGAATGTTATTCAGCAATAGGAAAAAATAAAGTACTGACAGTTGATACAACACAGATGAACCTTTAAGAATGCTAAGTGAAAGGGCCCATCACCAAACATCATATATTATATAATTCTATTATATAAAATTACCAGAATAGACAAATCCATAGAGACAGAAGGTATATTTGTGGTTGCCCAGGGCTGGAGGTGAGAAGGTAGAAGAAGAAAGGGGAGTGATTGTTGATGAGGATGGTTTTGAGGAGGATGGATGAAAGTGCTCTAATATTGATTGCGACGATTGATTGTAAAGCAGACAGGGGACTCAAGAGTTGGAAAATTTTAGTTTAAGGTAAAAAGTTACAAGTCTAGCAAGTAATGTATATGTTAAAGCTTTTGTTTCAGAAACTACAGATAGATAAGGCCCATCCTGGCTCCTGAGAAAACAGGCAACCTTCTGGGGCACTGTTAAAGATTGCCACCTGGGGACAAGTGGCAGCATCTGGGCCATTGTGTTCCAGGAAGAGACAGAAGACCACCCACCCCTGGGAACAGCTAATCGCCCAGGACAAGAATGTTGCAGTTTCTTTCACCTAATCCTCCCTGAACTTCAAAACCCCTCACCACACCTTGTTATTCCCTGGTATAAAAACGTTGGCCTGGAAAGAAAAGACGAGATGGTCTGTTAGGGTATGAATCCCCCATCTTCTCAGATCAACGGCCATCTGAATAAAGCATCCATAAAGATTCAATCACTGTCATTGCTTATTGGGTCTGGTAGTGACAGGCAGCCCGAATGCTGGTGTCTTTTCCAGTTCAAAGCCATTGAATTGTACACTTAAAATCATATAGTATGTAAATTATAGCTCAATAAATCTGATATGAAAAAACAAGAATACACAAGCATACATTTTATATTATCTTTAACTATCTTTAACATACTTAACATATATATAAAGTGTGTGATATTATTATATTTGAAATTCTTTTGTACAGCATATACTACATCTTTGGCATCTTATTTTTTCACTCAAAATTATCTTTCAGATTAACCCATTAATAAGCTTTAATATTATAAATAAAATTTTTAATTGTTCAATCCTAAAATAAATACCAAAGAAAAGACTACACTTGATCCTGTATACTTTACTAGCTGCCCCATTTCATTGCTGCCCTTCAGATTCAAACTTCTCAAGAGTTTTTCCATATACAATTTCTACATCCTTACCTCCCCTCTATCTAACTACTCACACTGCATTGAAATTGCTTGTCAAAGTCACTACAACTTCCATAGTACAACAAATACCATATTTCAAATTAAGATGCACATTTAAAACAATTTTCCAACATCTCTAATTTGGCACTGTTGCCAATGAAAGAGGAGTTCTTGTAATGTCACAAGGAAAGCATACCAGGAGACTCACATATTAGAGACTATGGCTTGGTAGGATTTATTTGTGGTGCTGTTACTGGACAGCGACTGGCCCAGAGCAAGCCTGCCTCAGGCCAGCCTGTAGTGTGTGAGTTCTTGACTTCATGTAGGAAAGGTTTCACAACATGAGTCCAATTTTGAGAGTGCATTCATTAAAGCTGGGAACAGTGAAACAAAGGAATGACTTAGGTTAGAGGAAGCAAAAGAAGAGAGCTTAGGCAGCCCTCTGCTTCGGCTCCCTAGAAATGTTACAGGAAATGAGTGAGCCAAGGTAGGGCTGCTATTACCTCACTGAAGAGTGAAGGTCACAGTGACAGAAGTGAGTCAAGGTGGTCTGCTTTTACCTCACTTGGAAGTCAGAGAAAAAGAGGTCTCTGGAGATAGGATCGAGGGGTAAGCCCAGGATGAGCTGCTGTTGCCCACTGCTTCCCTGGTTGCAAGTCGTGTGGGAAACTGTAGAGTTTAGGAGGAAGTAAAAAGTTTACACCCAGGAAAGAGCATGGGCATGCTCTAGAGTGAGCCCATAATCATCTTGAGGTTTTTATCTTTCTTCTGTGGGTAAGAATCTTGGGTGGGAGGGTGGTTCAGCAGAATAGCCATCAGCTTCCCAGGTGCATTTTTAATATAGGTCTACTTTACTGTTTTTATCTTGTGTCTGTCTGACTCTAATGGGATTTTTGTTATTTGTTCTCCAGATTTCCTATGTCCTTGGGTTTAGCTGGCACAAATGACATTAACTGGGTCTATGTTCTCTATTTCCCAGACCAGGGTGATTTAAGCTATGATGTATTATCTGGTTAGGGAAGAGAGGTATAAACTATTTGCTCCTAAGGGTCCTTGATTAGGGAAGATTAGGTCTTGTGATTCACTCGCTGGCTATAAATTGTTCAAATTGCTTGGCACTGTTTAATTTTCTCATCTCAGTTTCCCTATTCCACTTGCCTATGGATTTTCCTGGCTTTTTACTATCCTGCCACAGTGCCAGATGCAAAATCGAGTGCCCCTGCTGAGTTCCCAATGTCCCATCTCTGTCCTACCATGGAAAAAAATCCAATCTTGTCTTCATCAAGGCCAAAACAAAGGCCAGTGTCCAGAATTTCCATGTCATATTAAAGCTTAGCCCTTTAGTGCCCATGCAGTGTCATGGGTCCCAGGTGGCTGCTGGATGCACATGGTTTCTATGAACGCACGAATGAACAGATGAGCACTGAGTGAGCGCACGCTGGGGATTGAAAAGCCAGTCCTTTATCCCTACAGGAGGGAGGGAGGGGTGTTAATGCCCCCTTTTGAGGAAAATGCTGTGATCCCCTGGAGAGTGTGAAGCTGTACCTACCTGGTTAAACTTGCTCCCTAGTTGATTATGCTTATTAATGTCTGATTCCTTTTGCTTCCTTCTTTTATTAATATCTACCTATGCTAACAGGACATTTTATGGTTAATGACATCTAATCATTCCAAATGCTAGCATCTTTGCCTTAGTGGTACATAAAATGTGATTCTTATAATAAATGGCATTGTATTTTCAGTGAAACATAGGACAGTGGACAGGTTTGTCATTTTACCCAATCTTTCAACTATGTTGACCCAAACTAACTTCAGCCTCCTTGAATCTTTTTCTTCTGGCTCCCATAAACACCCTCCCTTAATTTTCCTCCTACCTTTTGCCCATTCCTAAGTATCCTTTGCTGGTTCAAATGGTGGACACTCAAGTCTCCTTCAGCAATTATTTCTCTCTGTGACAGCTGCCAGTTGATTACAGCTCATGCCCAAACCTTTCCTCTCAGCAGTCCAAACTCAAATCTGCCTTAAAAGTTCACATTTCCACTTGAATGTCTAAAAGGCATTTCTAGTGAGTAAATATGTGTAAAATGAAATTCCTGGTCCTCCCCACTAAACCTCAAGTTACAAATCTGGTCATCATCCATGGTTTCTTCTTTTCTCCCACTTCTTATTCACTACTAAATCTTGTCTAATCTACCTGCAGAATATACCTAAAACATGTCCACTTTCCCCGTCCCCTGAGTCCAGACCACCACCATCTCTAGACTATTCCACAGACTTCCACTTAACTCTTCCTCTTTTCTCTCTTAAGTACAATTTACAGTGGCCAGGTGTGATTATTCTATAATATATATTGGACCACGTTCCTCTCTTGCTTACAATCGTAAGAGCTATCTGTTACAGTTGGGCCTTATTAGGCCTGTGTAATATTATGATAGAATCAGAAATATATATATTTTGGCCTTTGTCTCAGCTGCAAGTCAGAACTCCTAACATCCCTGTAATTTCCTAAGTGATAAGAACTACAGAAATGTCTTCTGTTGTAAGACTTGGTTTTTACCATGATTCCTGAAGGGGCTCTTAGAAAAGCTCTGGGTAGTAAAGGTGATGTCTTTTGTTATTTAAAACAAGCCTCTTTCAACCACTCCTGAGTTTATTTTAAGAAGGTGACTTTAGGAAAGCCTGTAAGGATAGGGGCTGGACGCCAGGGGAACCAACCCTGTGATTTGAGGGTTGGAACTTTTAGCCCCAGCCTCTGGACTCTGCGGAGAGGGGCTGGAATTTGAGCTCCTCACCAATGGTGAATGATTTAATCATCATGTCTACCTAATGAAACCTCTATAAAAAAGCCCTAACTGAAAGGCTTTGGAGAGCTTCTGGGTTAGTGAACAAGAACACATCCATGTTTAGGGAAAGAAGTGTATCTCAAACTCTTTAGGTGAGACAGGATTAGTAGGAAGTTAGGAAAATTCCTTGACAAGTACAATGAGGAAACTGAGACAGCCGATTTAAAACTGGCCTCATCCAGCACCGGCCTTCTCCCTTGCATGACCATTCCCTTAAGCATTAAACACTTAGGGCAATGAGGTTCTGATTTGCATCAAATAATCTTAGGAACAAAGTCTTGGGTCTGTTGACCACAGAGACAGTTTTGGTTAAACTAGCAATAACATCTAGGTCTCAGCTATTTTTCAGTACCAGGCCCTGAAAAGCAGCAAAACCAGATGAAGTGATGCCATTGCTGGCATCAGGACCACATGTAATGACTAATGACCTGCTATCCTAGCACCAATCAGTCAGTAGAGACCATGACCCTGACCTTATACGCTCATTTTGATAGATCAGCATATTAAAGGACACACCTAGAAAGCTGAGGAATATTCTACTGAGGTCCTCCCCTAAAATTCCCTTTTAGAAAACAGATAAAAACCATTAAGACAAAGGACCCAGTGCATGTGCTTGCTCTCTCTCCCCACCTCCAGCATGCCCACGACTTCCTTCCTAAGGCACTTCTCCAAGTGGCCTTCTTTCCCTCAGTAATTTGCTTCCTGAGTCCATGCAGCTCAGCTGGCTCACTTGTTTTGTCTCTGTGACTTTCTAAAGGGCCAAGATGGCCACACCTAGGTTTGAGTCTTCCTCACGCTTCTAAAAGGCTAAGACAGCTCCACCTAGGCTCACTCCTGTTGCTCTGATTTTGCCTCTTCTATCTTAAGCCCTTCCTTTGTTTCATTGTCCCCAGCTTTAGTAAATGTACTCTCAATCACCTGGACTTATATTATGAAATCTTTCCTGCATGAAGTCAAGCACCAAGAACCCAAAATGTCACTAACACAGCGGCAGAAGTTCCAGTGCAGGACATCATCCTACGTACCTCTTCATCTGATTCCTTAATATGTCCCTTGTAAACTGTTTCCCTGGGTTCTGTGAATTTTTATAGCAAATTATCAAACCGGAGGAGTAGCTCATGGAAACCTCTAATTTGTAGCCACACCTGATATATGTGGGTAACCTGAGTACCGACTGCTGTATCATGTGTCTGAAATGGGAGCAGTCCTTGGTGTTTGAGCCCTAAACCTGGTAGTGCTGACTCCTGGTAGTGTCAAACCTGACTTAAACTGTAGGACACCTGGTCTGTGACCACAGAATTGTTTGCCTGGTATGGAAAACCCACACATCTGTTCCAAGTGTTCTACACGTAGAGGAAAAAGCTTTCTTCTCAGCCTGCACACCCAGCAGAGTCTGGTTCCACCCAACTCTGCCATCACCTTTCGCTCCTGGTCTGCTTCAGCCACATCTACCCTTTCACTGGCTGGCTTCTTCCCTGTTTTCTTCATGAAGATTCCACCTCCACAAGGGTTAACTTCCTCAGTCATTTCTGCTTTGTTCATTCCCAAAGTACTAGATTGCTTCCTCATAGTCTTCCTTTCCTTCATTGACTGTAGTCTACCCCAGCCCCCAACCAGGCAGAGGCCATGTCTGATTTGTCCCCATCAGAGCCTGGGGCTTATTAGACACTCAAGATGGATTTGTGGAACTGAATGAGGGAATGAAACATTCATCAAATATCACCACAGCTTTCATAGGAAGGGTTCATCTTGGAAGGTTCTAGAGGAGAAAACTTGGACAAGAGATCTTTCTAGCAGACGTTTCTGCTAAATTGCAGGTATTCAGTTGGCCAAAAAGTTTGCTTTTTTCCACAAGATGGCTCTAGTAGTGCTTAGTTGTCTTTAATTTCATTAAAAACAATTTTGTTAGATTGTATTGTTACAGTTCTCACATCAATATGCTTTAAAAAAATCAAAATTGGTGAATTTTTGCATAGTCATTTTAATATTGAAGATAGAAGAAAATAAGCAACATTTTTAGCATATTATGCTTCACTATTTCCAGAAAGGTAGAAACAACTAAAATGCAAAAGATTTGTGCAGTGTATGGAGAAGGTGCTGTGACTGATCAAATGTGTGAAAAGAGGTTTGTGCAGTTTCATGCTGGAGACTTCTTGCTTTATCAGGGAGACCAGTTGAAGTTGACAGCAATCAAATTAAGACACTAACTGAGAACAATCAATGTTATAGCACACAGGAGATAGCCAACATGCTCAAAATATCCAAATCAAGTTACTGGTGAAAATGAAAAATGTGTCTTATTCTACAGAAAAAAACCATACGAACTTTTTGGCCAGCACAATTAAAAAAACACACACACAAAAACCTGGCTGGTGTGGCTCAGTGGATTGAGCGCTGGGCCTGCAAACCAAAGGGTGGCTGGTTTGATTCCCAGTCAGGGCACATGCCAGCATTGCAGGCCAGTTCCCCACTAGGGGACATGCAAGAGGCAACCACACATTGATGTTTCTCTCCCTTTCTTTCTCCCTCCCTTCCCCTCTCCCTAAAAATAAATTAATAAAATCTTAAAACAAACAAACAAAATCTTTGAAACTGTGTGTCCACCCATCCAGAGAGCAGCTGATCAAATCTTGGCATTTCCAGGTAGGGATGGACGGCAATGTTGTGAGACGAACAGTGTGGACAAAAAAGGCTGCACACTAACCCTGGACAAGCTGCAGGGAGGCCCGCATGGTGGAGCCTACAAACTCAGAGACCAGAAGTAACTACAGAATGACCGAAATTAAAACTGCCTAACTAAAGGCAGGTCATGATGAGTAGTCATGTCGTAGGCCTGTCTTGACAAAGGTCTATCTTTACCCTGAGTCTGTCTGTTGTGTTTTTGTATCTACAAGAACAGACTTTTGGAATGTCAGACTAATCCCCTTTAATCCAGATCCCTCAGGACAATCTTCCACCAGAGCACCCAACTAGGAACCGCCCATTGTTACCTTACTGCCCAATATACCAACTCTATGTATTGTAGACACTTACTGTCCTATACGCACCAATGTGGAAGTTTTTGTCTCTTCATTTTATTCTTTACCCAATCTCTGATTTCCTGGCTTTCCTTTTTCCTGCCTACCTAACCTGCCACCAATGAAATTTCATGTAACCCTTCTACGCCTCTTCTTTTGATTATAATGTATAAAATAAACTGCAAAACTGCTATTCTCCACAACATTTTCTCAGTTTTGTTAAGCTTCCCAATTTGGTTCAGATAAGCTCATAAAAATCCTCTACAGGTTTGGACATTTCTGATATCAGCAAGAATGATGCTCCAATCAGAAACCAGGCCAGGTTACCTCCAAACCTTCCTGGTGTACCAGTATGTTCTATGCTTCCCATGGATTCCACAGAGATCATACAGACAGCAACTACCAACTGAATTCCCTACGGAGGTCTACAGCATTTTGGCTTTGTTCACATTCACAAACAAAATAGCTCTTCTAGCCTATCTACCTCTTTCAGGACACCAAAGGCAGATGAAAAGGGCCTTCAAGGGAAGTCCAGGAAAGCCTGCATTATGATACCGAGACAGAACTGAGACCAACAGATACCAGTATTTAGATTTTAATTGTATTAAAAGCAGAATGTACAAACAGTGAGAAAATGAGAAAATGAATAGGTAGGAAAAACAGATTAACAGCCAGGGTGTGCAGTAGTCTTCATTATCATATTAACCTCTCTGACCCTTCCACCCGCAGGAAACCAAGCCGTGTCATTAAAGGGTAGAGGGATTGTACTCTTTTTCTGCCCACATGATTTCTCCACTCACACAAGCCTAGGTATACCTGCAGGACACACTTCAGAAAAACACTACCAGTATCTTGAACTTGTTCTTCAGCCAAAGTTGCCAAAGCAGTAAGGGCATAGAATTCAAGCCAAGAAGGCAACAGTTCTCATAACACCCTTATATGCTCAGTCACTTAAAAACAGTAGGTATCTTGAACACATCAGACTCGATCCAGGATGAAGTAGAAGCAGGCTTCGAGTGGTGGATTACTGAGCAGTTGAAAAAGAAACAGGCAAATCATGCCCACCCAAGATGATGAGAGAAGCAGAAAGGGAGAAATAAATAGCGCCATTCCCAGCCACAGCCCAAGCCCAGCAGACTTGGAGAAGTCAGATGGTTCAGCTGCCAGCCCTGGCCCCACCATACTCTGTGTCCCCCAGCGGTTTGTTTTTGTGTCCCTGAAGTACGAAGTAAAGTGAGCACCAGAATTACTTCCCAGCCAGAATTAGATTACTGCGGAGCCTCAGAATTGCTGGAGGATCATCTTCTGCTTCAGGTCACGGCTAAACTTGTTCATCCGAAAGAGATCACTGTCATAAAAGGCAGAAAGGTTGTGGATGTTGATCTGACGGGCCTAAAAGGAGAAAAGGTGAAATAGGCTGTGGAAATGGATTCTAGAATGCCCAAGTCCACATAATCTTCGGTTCAGTTCACTTTCTGAGACCCATGCACCATAAGCCAGGCAGGGTTCCCATCTCCATTGCAGAGAAAAGTCAACCAGGGCAGAGGCTGGCTGTGTCACAGACACAGCTTGCCATCTTAGCTCCGCCAACTGCCTGTGAGCTCAGGTGAGCTACTTAGTTGCCCTGTGCTATCTCCTCTGTAGGATGGAATGGCAGTAACAGAACTTACCTCTTTTGACTGCCATCAAGATTGAGTACATGGAACACTGCTCAGTACATTACAAACACTCATTAAATGGCTCTCATCCAAGACCCGCCCACTCACTGACAGTGCAAGAACCATTTGTCCCAAAAAATGACAGCTCCGCAGGTAGCCAGCCTGGCTCTGCTCTCCCACCTGTGCCCATACCTTGTCCACCAAATCCTTCTCAGGCACTTCAATAGTGTCCTGCTGGGCCCCAAAGCGGTTGCGTTGATAAGTCACCTGCTCTGCCACTAACTGCTTCAGGATGAAGAGCAACAGCTCATTGTTGTCACGCCGGAATGAAAGGTAGCGGGCAAATGTCTGCATAGAGAAGAGCAAAATTCACTTCCTCCCTACGAAGATACTCAAAGACATTATAAGATTTGGCCATCCCACTCCTGCCCTGCTCCCTTCGCCACCAGCAAGGGCAGCCAGATCAGGAAGCTTCTGCTGCCAGGCAGCACAGCAAAGCTCAACGTCCAGGCCAGCATCCCAGGATGCCCATGTGTAGCCTCTGGTGTCAAGTTGACCTTTAGCTCCAAAGGGACTTTGCCTCAGCTCACACCTACCTTCCGCATGCTGCGCATGACACTGAACTTCTGTGTGTCGATAAAGCTCTCCAGCATCACACGGATAGCCATGTTGACATCGTCCTCTATCACGTAGTCCCGCAGGTGGATGCGTGCATGGGCCTCTGCCATACGGATCATGGACTCGATGTGCCGCACTGTGATGGGGATGCTGCCTGTTGCCTGGAAAGAATAGCATCAGATTTTCTCAGGGAGGAGAGAAGCAAGGAAAATGAATGGTAATGCTAGCAGCCTAAACCCAGAGGGCACATCTCACCTCCCCATGGCAGAAGTGTTCAACAGAGCCACCAGGTGAAGTCACACTTTCTATTCCTTCTTAAAGTGTGGTAATGCCCACTGGATGTCTATGCTATGGCCTGCCACTGTCACACCTGCACATTCTGCTTCCACCAGTTCACTTATATGCATCCTAGAGTCTGTTACACTTGTGGCCAGCTGTCCTTGTTACTGTCATGTACCAAGACCTGCAAAGTCCAATGCAGCATGCGAAAATAAGCTGTTGTTTCTGTGAAAACTAAGCTGAATGTTCTGAGAGGGCTTGATGAAGTTAAAAGGTTAAACAAAATGAAAATGTTGCTGTCTCAATTAGGTGGGTGAAACTACCAAGCTACAAGGATTTTGTATTCCAATTGCTTGCAAGCTACTTTTAAATCCTCACCCCACCATGGAAGAACAAAAACTAGTTCACAGCACCTGTTCAAGCAAGATTTATGCAAAATTAAACATGGAACTTATTCAGTGGCCATCAAAAGACCTTCCCTATACCCACAGAAACAAATGTATACACATTTAAGTGTCATCTAAAACAAAACTATTCAGGCACAAGATATGCAAGTTTCTTTTATAAGGTCTTCCTGCTTCAGCACTTTCTGGGTTAACTGACTAAAAGGATGAGAAAGCTGCTTGCCTGCTTCCTGCCCCGCCTGGCCCCCCAGCTCCCAGGGCTTGTACCATGGATTCTTTCCTCAGGTCACTGTACATCTTGGCCACCTTGTCCTGGTCCATCTGATTGAGCTTTGGGTGGACCTTCTCCTTGGCATAGATGATATACTTCTTCAGGACCTCCTGTGGCAGGGGCTCCATGCCATGCATGTTGGGCATGGCAGGCTCTGGGGCACTGCCCAGCCTCTCCTCCTCTTTGTTGCTGGGGTGGTGTCTAACATGGCTGCCAACCACAAAACGGGCCAGCATCTCATCCTAAGACAAGATGGAAGAGGGCAGGTCACAGGGGGAGTCTTGTGGCCTGGCTGGAAGTCAGCTAGCTGAAAGAAGTGCAAACTGATATACTTCAGAGGAATATTCTCTCAACACTTATACCCCACACCTATTATGTACAGGTCCAGGTACCTGGGTCTATTGGTAAATCAAGCCCTCATGGAGCTTACCTCCTAGTGAGAGTAGAGAATACACTGTTTTTAAAATCAACTATAGAAAGTAACGTGTGCTAAAAAGAGAAACAGGGCAATGGATGAGGTCCCAAAAAGACTCTAGCTAAGGCTGCTAGAGTACCTGTGCCATCTGATAATCTCAGGTAACAGCATTCCAGGAAGGAAAAAGACAAGTTCAAACGTCTGGCATTTTTAAGGTGTGGACAAAGTGAGGGAGAAAAGGAGGAGAGACTAGAGGAGAGGATGGCAGAAATTTCGTAGGGATGGCAGCCACAGCAAAGGTGGTGGATCCTCTGATAGTTACAGAGAAAGCTGCTAGCAGGTTCTTAGGAAGGAAAGGTATGACCTGGTTTTTGCTTTGAAAAAGCAGGCTGGCCATCTAAATGGGCATGAAAGTAGAAGCCAGGGGACTAACCACCACATACCACAGTATTTCAGTTGGAGCAGGAGAAACTGGGTCTCAGAGAAACAGTAAAAAGTGGGTGAACTCAGGCCATAAGACCATCAGAACTTGGTGGCACAGTAGGGACTCTACTGACTGTGTTGGGTGGGTGGCTAGGAAAGGGGAGCCAGTAAAGGAAAGAGAAACCAAAGTAGTCTCTGGACACGAAAACAAGAGCAGAAAACTCACCAAGGTCCATGTGGTAGCCCCTTTCCTCGTGCATGGCACACCATTGGCCCCAAGCTGCAGTAGAGGTCCCCAGAACTTACTGCATAGAACCAGGGACATGGAGTTGGATACCTGGACTGGGTCCACTGTGTCCCTTACGACACACAGGATGTCGAAGCGGGAAATGATGGGCTCTGTGAGGTCCACGTTTTCTGAGAAGGTCAGTGAGGGGTCATAGCGGCCCCCTGTAACACAAAAGAACCTCTCTTATTAGGGAGCATGCTCCCACAGATCCTCTCTTCTGGTACCATAGAAAGTTCTCTCCAACCCCAAGTTGCTTCAGGGACAGAAGGGGAAGAGAATTTTGGCAGAGGAACTAGAAGAGGCTGGAGATTCAGTGCCTGCTGTCTGTGAGGCATTCCAGATAAGAGATAGAAAAGGGCTTTCCCCAAGCAATGGCACAAAGTAGTCTCGAGACAGAAAGCATACTTATCTCCTGGCAGAACAGCCAACCAGATAGGCAAGGGTGCCTGGTTGGGATCAATAATCAACTTCACCCCGCACTTAGACAATGAACTAGATTCTGCTCTTGGGTCTTCTGAAAAGAATGGCCATGGGTGGTTCTGAGAACATGGCTCTCAACAAAAACCCAAGAGTCCCACACAGGAAAGAACTGCCTTCTGTTGCTTAACTCCAAATTCTGATCTGCAGCTGGATGACAGGTACTGCAGGTTCCCGATTCCCAAAGGCAGGGTCTCTCTGGGTCTTGTCCCCTTTGGCAGTCCCTGAGCCCCACCAGCCATCCTGCCTGGTATACCTATGGGGTTGGCGGCGGCAATGACAGTGCAGCGAGCCTGCAGGGAAGTGACGATGCCGGCCTTCGAGATAGAGATACTCTGTTGTTCCATGGCTTCGTGGATGCTGGTTCTGTCCTGGTCATTCATCTGCAAGAATCAAATACATGATTCTCCCTGACATGCCACAGTAATACTTGTTCCCACTGAGGGTAAGCCAACACACTTTAAGTCCCATTATCTATGGGATCCAGGACCCACCTTGTCAAATTCATCGATGAGACATACTCCTCGGTCAGCCAGAACCAGGGCTCCAGCTTCTAAGGTCCACTCACGGCTGACAGGGTGCCGCTGGACATATGCTGTGAGGCCCACAGCTGAAGCCCCCTGACCGGTGGTGAAGATGGCGCGGCTAGACACTTTCTCAACATATTTGAGGAACTGAGACTTGGCTGTGCCAGGATCTCCACATAAGAGCACATTGATATCGCCTCGCACCTTGTGCTTGCCCCCTGGGGGAGACAAGGATGGCAACAGAGGGAATGGGGGCAAAAGGAAGGTGAGGGATACAGGGCTTATATCCAACTTCTCAGCCTATTATGAATGGCAAAGGAATATTCTCTCTAGAAAGGGATGGAATACCCTAGGACCAACAATCCCATTTCGCAGCAATGAACCCAGAAAAAGGGGTGCACAAGGAGGTGAGTATAAATATCTTCTTTGTAAATGTAAAAAACTGAAAGCAACTACATGCTCTCCAACAAGAAGGGTAACCAAATACATTATACTGTATGGACCATGAACAGTCACTTAAAAAGCATGAACTTGCTCTGTATACACTAATGCCGAAAGGTGTTACTGGAGTGATAAAAACTAACCCAGATATTCTATGCATAATCACTTATGCACACATACAGGAACTGTAAATAGAAACGTGTGTTTTATGAAGTACTGTTTTCTAAGTATGCATGTTAAGGCCATGAACAGCCACACAAAGGTCTGGGAGTGCACATACCACAGTGACCAGAGAAGTAACCTACAGGGAAGGGACTAAATTTAAAAAGGGTGGTCAACAGTAACTTTGGCTTTTCTGTAACTTCTAACAATTTAATAAGAGGATATAATATAAACACAAATTCTTGTATTATTTTTAAATTAAAACAATTCTTTATAAGACAAAGGTTTTTAAAATGAGAGAAGCAAAGATGAATTTCCTCATCACAAAGGCAGGCAGTGGTAGAGCTAGGGACATGGCAATGCCTGAGATACCATGCCCGTGGGCTATGTTCTCCCTATGATGACAGAGCTGTACGTGGTCTGGCCACCTCTTAACATGCTTTAAATACAGTCCTTCCTTGTCTTACATGTAGAACCTGGCTCCTATTAAATTCCCTGTAGACGCTGCTTACCTGGGTTTTTGGGCTCCCCTCCAAACAGAGCGAGTGCCAGGCCTCTCTTGATGTCTTCATGCCCGTAGATGGAGGGAGCAATACTGGCGAAGATCTGAAGAAGGGAGGGAGAGGCATGGCTACAGTCTGGGCAGATAACCCACCTGTTCTGGTCTTGGGGGATGCAAGAGTCTCTAGCTCCAAAGCACCCACTCCACAGCTGCTTCAATTCCACGAGGCCCCAGCATTAAGCCCTGCCCTCTGACTACGGGCCTTGTCATTAGTTGGCTCTTTCTGAAAGTCACAGAACTTTGAAATTTAAAAGAACTTTGGTCAGACCCCTTTATGTTGTCCCAGTTCAGAAAGGACTACCCCAAGGTGGCAGACCAAGAGCAGAAAGGAGACAAAATCCAGGTTCTGACAGTAGGAAGACCCCTCACAAGGGCTCTGTGGCCTGGCTGAGTCTATTTCCTCAATGGAAAAGTAACATTACCCAATTCACAGGTTTTTGTGAGCTCTAAGTTGTCTGGCTCCTGGCGGGGCTGTGATGGAGAAATACAATATGAAGTCAGGTCTGCTGTGGAAAAAACCCAAGTGTCCTTTGATGGATGGATGAACGAATAAAGATGTGGAATACGTATACAATGCCATACTAGTTAGCCTTAAGGAGGAAATACTGTTATTTGCAACAACATGGGTGGATCTTGAGAATATCATGTTAAACAGTCATAAAAAGCGAAGAACCATAGGATTTCACTCATGTGAGATATAAAACAGAAGCAACAAATGAACAAACAAAACTCACAGACAACAGTATTGTGGTTACAAAGGGGCAGGAGGGATTGAAGAGAGTGAAGGGGGTAAGATATATATGGTGACGGACAGAGGCTGTATTTTGAATGATGAGCACACAATGCAATACACAGATGACTTTACTATAGTTCTGTACACTTGAAACATAAATAGAGTGCCTGGGAGATGCAGTCACCAGAAATTCAGGTCATTTCAACTTGTAAGCCAAAGAAACATTCCCCATTTCTGTGTTCACACGCAGTAGAGACAGGAGGGAAGGAGAGGGAGAAAACTGCAAAATCTGCTGAATGGTAAAGATGAAACTAAAGACATTTTTTGCTGATGGGAGACAGCTTCCCTCTCCACCTGTGGCATGGTTATTCCTTTACTATCTCTACCTTTCTACCCTCTGTAAAGCACTGTATCCTCACAGGTCAGACTGAGTGACTTGGGAAGCACCAGGCCCTGGGGGATGAAGGCTCTGATAGAAAAATAGCATTGCAAGTGCTGAGGGAGAACCACTCCCAAAGCACTGGATCCAGCTGTCTTGCCTCTGCTGACAGCCCAGTGGAAGTTACTTTCTCTGGCTTCCCTGAAGTGTGAAGATGGGGGAAACCCAAATTCTGGGCACTGGAGCTGGGGGTAGGGGTCAGCAGTCTATTCTGCATATGGCCACTCTTAACCATAGCCAGGACAGTGTGTCTGGCAGGTCCTTCTTGGAAACAGGACCTGCAGGTACCGTTCTGCTGCTGTGCCAGAAATGCTTCCTGCCACTATTTTATGTAGTAAGTTAGGAGTGGAGGTGTGTTTCCACAGCATTACACCTTTTCTGGTTCTGTCTTTGGCCCTAAAAGTGAGTGTAAAACCTAGTCCATGTGAGGCTGTCAGCACTGCTAGCGTTAGTGGCTCACAGTGGTCCAGACCTAGTGCATCTAGAGGCCAATGTTTCCAAATACTGTCTCCTAATGAAAGGAACGAATACTTCCCACCAGGCTGTTTGGAGGAATAGCTGATTCCAGGTCTGGAGCAGGAAATACATAGTGTCTGGTACAAATAATGCCCCCTTTTTATTATAAAATCATAAGCATGTAATTCTGTAACATAACAACATCATACTCAAGCACAGCATATGAGTGTTTAGGTGAAATGTTCAAATTTTAAAACTATAAATTATTACACCCATATTACTACCCTACCAACCACACTCAAGCAGGCATTAGTTCTGCCAGACCCTGTACATAAGGAAACTGCAAAAACCACAGTGCCAAAACCTCAATGACATTAAACCCTACAACTTTATAAGACACTCAGTGGCACCTCACAAGGTAAACGATTCATCACTTCAAACCAATTCGTTATTTTGAAAACTGGGAAATTGAGGGAAACCAAACATCCTGCTTTTCCTATAGGAGTTCTACCTAGGGGTAGGCAGTATAGTTAAGGAAAGCAGTTTCACTATGTATAAGTGTTCCAGCACATAAATGAAGACAGATTTGGAATTAGAGTCTGTTATTTTCACCCCTCATGAATGGATAGATTTAGTCAAGGATCGTCAGTGGCTGTGAACATCACAGCCCTGTGTGCTGTGCCTCCTGGTGAAGTTACCTCTGCAGGAGTCTTGATATGGCCCCCACCCAAAAAGGAAAAAAAATTTAAACACAAGTCTGATGAAGCCTCTGTAACTGACCGCCAATTTATAGAATACAAGCAACAGGAGTATGTTCTACAAAGACATAATCAGCAATATCTAAACCATAAAAATGAGACAGGACAAATGGCACACTCTTCTGTTCTTTAATAATTGCAAGAAGAGGCCCTGGCTGGTGTGGGTCAGTGGATTGAGCACCGGCCTGAGAACTGAGGGGTCACCGCTTGAGTCCTGGTCAGGGTGCATGCCTGGGTTGTGGTGGGGTCCCCACTGGGGGGTGCTCAAGAGGCAACCACACATTGATGTTTCCCTTTCTTCCTCCCTTCCTCTATCTCTAAAAATAAACACAATCTTAAAAAAATTATGTAATTGCAAGAGATGAGATGAAAAGGAGATGAAAAATGACCAAGAGACAGATCAACCAATCCCAATGTGTAGACTTTACTGGAATACTAACTCCAAGAAACTTAAAAAAAAAAACCAACCCAGTAAGATAATTAGAAAAATGTAAACACAAACCAAGTAACGGATACAAAGGAAATGCTTTATTTTGTAATGTGTGACGGTGGTATTGTGACTAGGTTTTAGTAAAAAAAAGTCTTTTAGAGACACACTAATATAGTTAAAGATATAATGCTGGCATTTGCTTGGAGATATTTGAGGGGGGGAGTGGGTTCAAGGACAGAGGAAACAAGCCTAGAGAGACTGGGATAACTGGTGAAAATGAGTGAGCGATGTATTGGGGTTCACTATACCATTCCACATAAAAGTATGAAAATTTTTATAATAAAGTTTAAAAATATGGGTCAGGAGTTGTGCTAGGTATCCCACAGAACCCACAATAACCATATACTCACACATGCACCCCCCCAAACTTTCATTACTGTATGGAAGGAGCAGAGTGTAGTCACTGGGAGACTCTGAAGTCGCCTGGGTAGGTCCTGGCTCTGCCACTGTTAGTTATGTGACATGGGCAACTTATTTAACCCTTGTGTCTGTTTATTCATCAATAAAATGGACACAGATGACACCTAGATTATAGAATCATTATTGCTACCTAAAAATTAACTAGACAGTGTCAAACAGATGCTCAGTGCTCGATATATATAACAATTCATTTATTAAGCCCTTATATGTATTCAGAATAACGGGAGATGGTCTGTCCTAGATCTCCCATGTTCCTACACATTGTGTGGGTGTGCCAAAACTGTCTGTGCCTGAATTCTTTACCCAGGTCACTTCTTAGAGCTGTTTCTGTAGTGGGCACCCTTGCAGGGTGAACTCTTTATCTCCCTCCAGGACTACAAACAGCAGCCTGAGTCTTGTTTGCTGTGCATGGCAGGTTCCCAGGCTGTTACCGTCCTGCAAAGCACACATGCAAACAGGTAGGCCTCCCTGTGGAGCAGGAAGGCAAGTGGCAACTGTGTTAATGCTTACACTGCTCAATATGCCCTCTAGTTGACTTGGTTATCTGGGAAGGTATCAGGCCAACTTAACAGCTAGTATGAAGGGTAAATTCAAACCCAGACCTGCCAGGAAGTATCACAGTGCTTCTCATGAATTACTTCACTTAACCCTTATGTTCATGCTCTTATGTCTCTGCATGCACTGCTCATTACCCCTCAGAACACCTATCTACCCACCTGTATGGCTGCTGTGAGCAGGAGGCAATGTGCTGGAAAGTCTAAGGTGCCAGGCCCCAGGCTATGTTTATCCTTCCACTGGTCCTTTATGCTTTTCAAATACACTATCCTGGTACCTCCATCCAGTTTTTGTGCAAATCGTTAACTTTTTAAAATATACTAGTAACAGCTAGCTATTGAGCACTTACACATGCCACTGTGTTCATCTGTTTAATCTTCTGTAACAACTCTGCGAGTAGATACTATTATCATCTCATTCTTAGATGGGGGAAGTTCATCTGATCACACGGAAGATTATGCCAAAATTCAAAACCTGATGAAAATATGTACCCAATGAGGGCAAGGACCATGTCTTATTTCCCATCAAGACTCCAGAATGTGGCCCTGGAAGGTATTTCAAGACTGAGTATGTTGGTAGAATTGAAGTTCTTGTCCTTCCAAGGCTGGCGGAACATCTGTGACTCCTGTGGGTGCCCCAAATCTTGGCAGACTAAGAAAGGCTGCCTAGACAGAGGTCAGTCCATCAGACTTGGATCTGCCCTCTGGGAGTTTACAAAGGAAAGGATCCCATTCGTTAAATAAGACACTAGAATCTGAAATGATTCACTTAAAATTACCCTGGCCCTTTAGGAGCAGAAGAGCAGAGGCCAAAGACATAGCCAAACTGTTGTGCATTAAAAACTGAACAGAAAGTGGACAGCTGAAGCAGAGAGAAAGGACAGAAAAAAACTTAAGAGAACTGTGAGCTTGAGAACACTTACACCCTTGGCAAGTGGTAGAACCTGACCAGGTAAAATGGCAGAGGACTTGTATGAACAGAAATTTAACATTCAATTTGTTATTTGTGTGTCTGCAATGTTAATCTCCTTCCCTACTTTCTGTAAAAATGTCTACATAAAAAAACCCAAAAACAAACACCCCCCCCCCCCACAAAAAAACGCCCTGGCTGTTGTGGCTCAGTGGATTGGGTGCTGGTCTGCAAATCGAGGGGTCACCGGTTTGAGTCCTGGTCAGGGCACATGCCTGGGTTGTGGGCCTGGTTCCCCATGGGGGGTGCTCAAGAGGCAACCACACATCGATGTTTCTCTCACGTGACAGGACGTTTGAGAAGCAACTGATGGATGTATCTCTTGCACACTGATGTTTCTCTGCTTCTCTTTCTCCCTCCCTTTCCCTCTAAAAATAAATTAAAAAAAAAAATCTTAAAAAAAAAAAAAGGCCATATTAAGGTAGAACTCTTCCTGGAGAAGACTGTGGGTAGGAGTCTGACACCTGGGGACAACCACATGAGGGAAATTATTCCTAACTGCTTTTCCTCCATTTCAAAATTGACCCTGGGCATATCTAATGAATCCTTACAACCCTGTCCTAACTGGATGGGGAGGGGGGCACAGGCTCAGACCAATCCTCGCTGCCAACTGAGTGTGGGGACCCCCATCAAAGAAAGTTTACTGAGTTGCCACTGGGAGTAAAGTAACAGAACCTCAGTTTTCAATACCTGGCAATCAAGACTAAGATTTCAGGACAGGCTTGGAGTAGCAGCTAAAGCTTAGGCAGTAAGCCCTGGGCACCCATGACACCCCCAGCAAGTCCCTGGGTTCCTTGCAGAGCATGGCAGCCCCAAGAACTTCCACTTGCCTTCTCCCCAATCTGCTGGTCCTTGGAGAGGCTGGTGATCATCTTCACATCTTCATCAGTCAGCTCCCCCATGGCAACCTTGTTGTCCTTCTTGGAAATGTGGTTTGCTAAGATGACTGTGGCAAAGATGGGGAAGCCATTGGCAGTGTTGAGGGAACCATCGTAGTTGTTGTGGTAGATACCAGTCAGCTCCTGGGGAGAGGGGAGATCCCGTGGTTGGGGTTGGGGGCAGCCCCAGGGTGAAAGTGAGAGCTGGGCCTACCTCCACACGTGGCTTCATCATCCAGTTGCTTTTCTTCTAAGTTCTCCATGCTACACACCCCAAGATGAGAAACTCAACAAAACCAAAGCAGGACTAGTCCTCAACCTCATGTTCCAGATAGCCAGTCCAGTATAAGGGTCACTTAAAGACCATCTCAGCCCACTCCCCAACTGCCACTGACCCCTTCCTGGCCCACCAGAAACACTCACACAAATCTTAGCAACTCAGCTCCCTCCCAACCTGCTCCTGGCCACATACTATCTCATCTCCTGGCTTGCAGCTGTCCACCAAATCGGCAAGAAGAATAGCGTCCTTGGAGCGGGGCAGTCGGCCAGCCGCCACTTTGCCGGGACTCTCTTGAATGCGGATGCGCTGGTAGTTCTGATAGATGGTCTGTGAGGGACAAACAAAAAGCCATGGGACCCATCCCTGTGAGGCAGATTTCATACTCCTCCAAGCACTGAATTATGTCACCTGACCTTGACTGAGACCCAGTGAGGGAGAGTCAGCAGCATTGTTATTCTCGTCTACTGACTAGGAAACAGAACCACAGGCAGCAGGGAGGAATCCCACTATGACCAGCACATCAACAGAAGCTCCCCGCTCCTGACATTACCCCTCAGATGCCTACTGACTGCTGGACAGTCAAACACCTGCTACTGCCTCAAAGCTGAGCCCTTGTGCATGTGAATCCAGGCGGCCTAGGTTCAGACTCTGGCTCTGTGGTTTACTCTGTGATCTTAGGCAAGTGACTATCTCTGTGTCTTCTTGGCAGAATGGAGACGCTAATGCTGCCAAATGCAACCTCCTAGTGAGGATTAAATCAAGTCACACATACCAAGATCTTAAACTGATGCCCAAACAACGAATCACATTAGTGTGGGCTCTGATTATCAAGTATGTGCCAACATTGTGCCACAGAATTTAATGTCCCTTACTGTACTTATTGTCTAGAAAGACCACATAATAGAGCAGTTTGCTCTGGGTCAAAATGCCTGACTTCCAATACTCCGAGTCACTTCCTGGCTGACCCCAGCCAATTTCTTCATTGGCAAAACAGGGTAACAGTGCCTGCCTTATAGGGTATGATGAAGACTACATAATTTTCACCTGGCACCTGAAAAGTCCTCTAGAAATGTCAGCTATAATTATCAATCCTGTACTAGACACTGCCTCAAGTTCTCTAGAAGGGAAGCCTCAAGTTCTGTTCCTGTGCAAAAGACTTTTGTAAGATGGAACCTGTAATGGAGGGAAGCTAGATAGAGCAGGTAAGCCTCAGTGGAGGCATGGACTCAGGTGAGGTCCAGTCTGGCAGATATTTCTCACCAGGCAAGGCATACTTGAATGTTTAAACAGGCCAGTTTTTGGCTGTAGGCTATCACAGGAGCAATTTCCCAGGCATTTTCTGGCAAGGTAGCTCTGGAAAGGGCACTTACCAGAAGTGAGGAGCAGTAGAGGTTGGCAGCCAACACTTAGGGCAGCAAGGCACAAAGGAGATCTGCGCATCCACTGCAGGTACTATGACTTTACACGGGAAGTTGTTCAAGTACAAAGGCATATGTAATGTGCCCAGGGTTGTTAAAGCCCAGAGGCTTTCGGCAGCATCTCTTGTATATGCCTCAATAGTGTCTAAAGTGGTTATAATCCAGAAGCCCCCAACCAAAGGCCCAGAGAGGCAGGTACCAGAAATGTCAAGAGAAAGTCTTGATGCGACTAGAGGCACCCCATGTGAATGATGGACTGAAAAGCAGGTGCCCTGCTAAGATCTTCCCATCTTTCAAGAGAAGCCATAAACTTTTATGTTTTAAACAAAACTCATCCAATTTCTAAGTACTGGCTTGAATTTTTGAAAATACCATGTGGGCAAAACTAAACAGGCTGGCCAGACAGAAATGATTTGCCCTATGGTGTGGCCAATACACAATGCCCTCTTGCTTCCCTCATTGGCTTATGCTGGTTTTCCAAACTGCCCAAAATGTCAGGCAGGCCCTGCATACCAGGGACTCTTGAGATGGGGACAACCAGCAGCCAGTGCTGTGTGCTTGCTCACCTCTTCCATGTTGACTTCAAAGGGGCCAGCTGACTGGCACTCAGGGCAGGAGCCGGGCTTCACCTCTTGGTTCTGTGACTGAGAGAAAGGCCCCAGCACGAAGCTACACTTGTTGCAGTTGTACTTGACCATGCTGAGTTGGGGCAGGACACCTGTGCAGCTGGTCACCACCCCACTTGTACGGATCAGCTGGTTCAGGTGTAGCTGCCTGTGGAGATGAGAGGGCACATCAGAGGCCTGGAGCCCTGATGCTCAACCTATGCACACCCTCTGGAGGTCATGACTGCACGTGAGGGAATTCTATCTTACAATCCCAAAAATCTGGGGCCTGGCACCACCAGATCAGATCCATCACACCACACCCTGTGCAAGCCAAAACTAATGGTAGAGGACTCTCTTGGCTATAGTCATCTGCCCACACCACCACTCTGTCAAAGTTCTCTCAAATGATGCCCAAGCCAGAGGGTGCCAAGGACTGGATTCTCGATCCCCACCTTGCCCTCAGCTCACCTCAGCGAGCGCAGCTCCTCCACCAGAGGCAAGTGGGAGATACGCACGTGGATGCGGCTGGTGATACGGTCGTACTTAGGGTACATGGCCAGCACGACCTCCAGAGCAGCCTCATCAAAGATCTGTAGCATCTCTGCCGGCGCTTCTGGCAGGAAGTATGCCAGGACATGCTCCCTGGCCGCCAGGTCCTCATAGTTTACCACCAGGCTCTCACGGTTTTCTAGAGACAGAAAAAAAAAAAACCCCAAAACTGAACATCAAGCCAGAGGAGGCAATTTCCGTCTCACTGTGTAAGGAGAGAACCTGCTCCACCCAAGTCCTTGACTTCAAGCTGGAAAACCCAGCTCTCATTCCTAAGTCTGCCTTGCTTTAGCTATGTGACTTACACTAAACGATGGAGCTTGAGCCTCAACTTCCTACATCTGTAAAATGAGCATGTCACACAGAGTACAAAGTCACTGGGGGGATTAAGTAAAATAATACAGTGTGCCTAATGCAGCAGGGCTACAACCTGAAATGCCTATAATAGCCAGGGAAGAAACCAAGGAATAAATTGTATCAAATATAGGACAAAGGGAACGGAAGGAGCAGCAGGAAATCAAGAATTGCATGCCTCCTTTTGAAATAATTCCTGTCACAAAGAAGTATGTCAATACTTTCTGATCAAAGTAGTAATCCAGATTTTTACATAAAACCTGCCAAAGCTTAAACATGTTAAAATACACTTCTGTGATTCAGATGTACTCCCCGGACAGTTGGCTGGATTGTTCTAGTGCAGAAGCGCAGTATCTTCTGTATGTGTCTGAAAGATGCACATGGGGGGCTCCAGGTCCTAACTCCTGTCCAGTAACAGACAAGTTATTTAATGTCCCCTGCACTTTCCGTCTCTATTTAATGTGCTATTGCAGGGCCAAAGTGATAACTTTCTGTAGGAGAGTTTTGCAAGGTGGACTGTGGTGAGTAGAAGCTAAGTACAGAGAACAAACCTTTGCACATATCACTGATTCGCTCTTTGAAGACGTTGTGGCCATGGCTGTCGACATGGGTGCGCAGGAAGTTCTTGAAGCGGTGGTGGATCTCCAGTCGGGGGCCTGCCATGCTCACCCACTCGCGCACAGAGTGGCCCTTAAGGTCCTCCAGGTTCTCAATGCTCTCAATCATCTCCTCATCCTCCTCCCCATCCTCTGTGGCCCGTTCCACCTGGCGGCGCTTCCGAGCAGGGCGATCCTCATCCTCCTCATCGCTGTCTGGGGATAAAAGGGACATCCTGGAATGAAGTCTTCCCCACACTCTTTCCAGCTCCTGGAGGCTTTGGAAGCAGGACTAGTCCTGTCAGGGTTGCAGACATCTCAACCTACCATACAAGAGCCCACGCCGCAAGCGACCCAGGCCCCGGCCAGCCTCACGATCACGCTGCCGCATGGCCCGCTCTGCCGCTGCCCTCTGACTGGCTGTCAGCTCCTCTATATCTTCATCATCCAACGCCAGTCCATCAGCCTCATAGGTGTCTATTTCTGGGATGGCACGGTAGTCCCTGAGAGATCCCCAAATGGACCATTAGTATTAAAAATGAAAACAAAAACAGACACCCCCAACACCGCTCAGGAACCAGGCCTGTTCCAGAAGGTCCAGAAGGCCTGGCCTTGGAAGGCCAATGAGTCTGTAGGCCAGAAACAGAGAAGGCTCAAAAAGATCTCCCAGGAAAGAAAGTCATGCCATAACATGGATGAACCTCAAGGACATTATGCTCAGTGAAATAAACCAGTCACAAAAAGACAAATAACCTATGAAATTCAGTCTGGTAAGTAAAAAAAATTCTGGAGATGATGATGATGGTCATACAACAATGTGAGTGTACTTAATGTCACTGGACACTTAAAGATGGTTAAGATGAGAAGTTTTATGGTATGTGTATTTTTCCACAACAAAAAGGTGGGAGGGGCTCCCCAGACAGCTTTAAGCAACTATTATTAAGAAAAGGGAATTGGAGGAACCACAAAACCTTCACATAGAAAGGCCTTTCAGAGAGCCAATCCAAGCTCCCCTTCAGGGAGGAATTCTCTCTCTCAGATAATATTGCCTCAAACCCCTTCAAGTCCTGGGGGAGGTCTTTTATCTACATCAGCCAAGCCAGCCTCTCTGATACGCCCTCCAACTGGCTCAAGTCTTTTAGCTTCTCTAAGACCACCAAGTATTCATTTTCCACAATGTCATCTATAAGCTATTTGAAGGGGAATGATGTCTTAACAAGGAACCCCCAGAAAACAAGCCCTGCTCTCCCCACTGAAATTCTGGGAAATACAATAGATATCATTGTTGCATCCAAAAGATGAGGAAATTGAGCATTAGAGGATGATTTGACTTTTGTCAATGGGTGTGAATATATAGCCCAATCACAAATTGCAAAGTTTTTACCCTGATACCACACTGCCTCCCTAAGATAATCCTCTTGAATTCTCCCCTTTTTCAGGTAAGTGATAATTAGGGGAACTGCTATTATTTGGGTTTTCTGGTTGTTTTTTACTGTCAAACTACATTCTCAGAACAAGTAATCCTATACTGCTAATGCCAGAGACAGGTACATTTCTAAGCTCATCTCTTTCTGAATTCCTAAATTCTCAGGGAAAAGGTACCTGACTCTTCAAGAATTTCAAGTCACATAAAATGTCCTCAGCAAAATTCTAATTGTTCCATAAAAAACTGATTAAGTTGAACTTGATCAAAATTAAAAACTTTTGTGTTTCAAAATAAACTATTAAAAAGACCAAAAAAGAGCCCTGGCTGGTGTGGCTCAGTGGATTGAGTGCCAGCCTACGAACCAAAGGGTCACCGGTTTGATTGCCAGTCAGGGCACATGCCTGGGTTGTGGCCCATGTCCCCCATAGGGGGTATACAAGGCAACCCACACATTGATGTTTTTCTTCTTCTCTTTCCTTCTGTCTAAAAATAAATAAATCTTAAAAACAACAACAACAAAGACAAGCCACAGATTGAGAAATATTTGCAAATCACATATCTGATCAAAGACTTACATCCGTAATAAAAATTCTTACAACTCAAGAAAGGTAAAGAATCTGAATAGATGTTTCTCCAAAGAGGATATACAAATGCCCAATAAGCACATGAAAAGATGCTCCACATCACTAAGCTCCGGAGAAACGTAAATCAAAATCCCAATGAGACACTATGTCACATATATTAGGATGGCTATTATCAAAAATCAGAAAGTAACAGGTGTTGGCAAGAATGTGCAGAAATGAAAACTCTCATACATCATGTGTGGCAATGTAAAACGTTGCAGCTCCTTTGGAAAACAGCCTGGCAGTACAGTACCTCAAAGGATTAACCAGAGTTAGCATATGACCCAGCAAATCCACTCCTTGGTATTTGCCCAAGAGAACTGAAAACACATGTTCACAACAAAACTTCACAGCAGCATTACTCATAAGTGACAAAAAGTGTGAAGAACCCAAATGTCCACCATATGATTATGGAGTAAAAAACATGGTCTGTCCATATAACAGAATATTATTCAACCACAAAAAAGAACTAAGTACTGACACACACTGCCAAGGATGAACCTTGAAAACCACATTAAGTAAAAGAAGCCTGCTCCAAAAGCCAGTCATGTATTATGATTTCATTTGTGTGAAACAGCCAGAATTGGCAATTCTGGCCAAGTCTAAAGAAACGGATTATTGGCTGCCTAGGGCTGGGGATGGGAACCAAGATTAAATGTAAACAGGCACAAGGGGATGAACATTCCCAATAAGGAAATGTTCTAAAACTGGACTGTGGTAATGGTTGCCAAACTCAAGAATTTGCCTAAAAAGCTCTAAACTGTATTCTTACATAGGTGAATTTTCAAACATATAAATTATAGCTCAGTAAACATGCATATTAAAAAGCCCCAACAACAAAGTCTAATTGGGCCTGGCTGGCTCAGATACCTCTATCCACAGGTTCCTGTAAAGCACCTCCCCTCTTGTTCTCTGAAGGGATGGAGAGGTGGAAACAGAGGGTAGAGAATGGTAAGGAGGGGTGTACTGCCTGGATAGCTCCACAGCATACAAGGACCTGCCCAGGACTGATCTGTCCCTAGACTTCATTCCTTCCACAGTATGGAATGTACTACACAACAGATCTGACTATCTGGGATGACAGAGCTTAAAGCAAAGATCCAAATGGTCTGCAGTGCACTTGACAGTCCATGGGATGGCTCACAAAGGGCACTCCCTGTTGACTGTGGGATGACCTGTACAGTCTGTACAGCCCTCTCACACACACCAGTCCTGGAACCGAGTCCCAGGAAAGGCAAGCCCAAAAGGAGACTCTTCATGAGGCTCCCGGGCATTCACATAATTCTACTAATACACCTACCAAATCCTCGTTGTAAATATGGGGTAAGGCAGCAGAAACCTAACCTTGCTTCCTTGCAAAGCTTACTCCACTGTCTTTGCATTAAGCCTTGATAACCTTTAATATGTTCGCATGTTTTCTAATAAGTGTGAAAGTATCTAACACATAGACTGCTACAGATTGAGCACAATAAATGTTTGCTGAATTGAATCTAAATCTTGGTTAATCAGCACCCACCCCCAATGGCAACACAGTGTTTCTTTGAAGTTGCAGAAAAACACTCAGCTGCCTGCTTCCTGTCCTTCCCAGGTGACATCTCCTGACATGGTCCACCAGGTTACAGATGCCTTGTAGCCCCTGGGGCACACATCTCATGGAGTTGGGCTTACCCTGGCCTCTGGGTGCAGTCTTGCATGCAGCCAGTTACATGGACCTATATTGTGGTCCCACGAACCTGTCTGTCTTCCCCCAGACCCAGAACCAAGATGCTCTGATTTGTCTCCTTTCCCAGCACCCCGAGCCAGATCACTGACTGACATACAATCAGCTCTCTACAAAACCATTGATTGCAGGGCCTTGAGTAAAAGTACCTCTCCATGCCATCTCCAATAAGTTCCTCTCCATCCTCCTCCTCCTCCTCCAGGGGCCCCTCTGTGCCTAGTAGCCCCTCAGACTCATCCTCAAAGGGAGGAAGGTCACGGCCAGGGCTGGAGGTCAGGGCATCTGCCCTCCGGGAGCTTCGTCCAGGGCTGGGGGTGAGAGGATCATTGCTTTGCCGACGGCGGGCAGGGCTGGAGGCCATGGTGAAGGACTCGGATGATTCCTGAAAGGGAAGACCAAGAAAGTGAGGGCTGATTTAATTTTCTATAAGGTGGCCCTCCCCACTAGTTATCCTGTCCTCCACCACACCAAATTCCTTCCAGCCTCAAGACTTTGCACTTGCTGTTCCCTCTACATAGAATGCTCTCCTGAGCTGTGCCAATGGCTTAACACAAAGGAACCAGCTCAAATCATTTTCTCACACATCTGGACACTCAAAATACCCTGAGTTTTCTCCCTGACAAGTCACTGAGGATACCCCATTTGTTCATATAGATACCTGTTTGTTGCCTATTTCTCCCTGTAAGCAAGCATTCCCACCCCTTTGAGCACCCCCACCTTGTGCCAAGCACCGTGATACAAGAGCAACCGAAACGCGAGAGGTCTTGATGCTTACAGATTGGTGGAAGGGTCAGATGGTAAATAAGACAAAAGACAAAAAGCAAAAACAAAACTACAGTAACAAGTGCACGAAGATGCGGCATCTTGTCTGTCCTGTGTTACAGCTAGGGCCAGGCATAGACAGGGGGCCCAACCAGCATGTGCGTAGCGAAAAAATGATAGTGGTCGTGCGGTCTGAGAGAGGCTTCAGGAGTCCAACGCTCCCAGGCTGGAGCGGGAGAGGCGGCATCACCAGGACTCGAATGGTGTGGGGCCCGCTGGCTTTGCAGACCCCAGGAGAAACCAGTTCCAAATCAGAGCCCAGGGGCCCAGCCTCTGCCAAAGACCCGATCCCGGGCGGCGGGGAGCAGGGCAAGAGCCCAGGGAGGGCAAGGATGACAAGTGCGTGGCGACATCCCCCAAGCCCCAGAGTTGCTGGCTGTTGGCGCGCGCCGCGCAGCCCTGCACTCACCGCCATCTTTCCGCCGCGCTTCTCTCCGCTACTACCACAACCAGTTTTCGCGCGAAACGTGACTCACGTGACCCGCCAGCCCGGGAAGCGCCTGAAGGAACGTAGCAGCGAGACGTCGGTGTCTACTTGCGTCCCCGGCGCAGGGGGCGGGCCAAAGCGAGTGGCCTCGCCCACGAGCCGGAAGGCCCCGCCTACGACGTCTAGAGGGGCCTCGCGGCGCTTCCTACAGTGACTGTCTTGACCAGCAGTTTGGGAGCTGAAGTTGTGGATGCGGGCAATGAAGACCACCCCCAAATGCTGCCTGCGTGACGAAGCCATTTTACAGATGAGGCAATTGAAGTTCAGAGCCTTGCTTCCTGATGCCTTACTGTTTTATGAGTGGAAAATCAGTTTCAACTTTTCCAAAAGATCTCAGGCTGAATACTTCAAGCACCGAAACGCTTAGAGAATGGACTGTAGGAAGCCACTTCTGACGTTACAGTAGGAGTTATCCTCACCGAGGGGAGTTAAAAATAGAGGGATGTTCTAGGTTAAAGAACGACTTTTGTAAATATGTAGGAAGCATGGATGGCACAGTGAGTATCTGCAAGCAATTTCGTAGTTCAGGTTACACAGCTTGTGATGCCCAGGAAGGGACAATACTTGAAGTTGGAGAGCCCTGGTCACGAAAAGATCTCCCAAATCTTTCTAGGGAGTTGCAGCTTTATCCTGAGGGCAATGGAGAACCACGAAAGAGTTTTGAGCAGGTGAGACGCGGGCCAATGTAGGTTTTAGGAGAATCCCTCAGGCTGCCCCTGGGTGGAGGTGAATTGAACCAGGGTGGAAGCCATTGCTGTGGTTTTTCCTCTAGTTATATAGGCAGCTCAGGCTAAGGCAGGTCCCTTGGTGAGCAGAGCAGGGCTAGGTCTCAGCCCTTATGGTACTTTTGTGCAGTGAACAAGCATCTCTGGTTGGGACCCAGAACATGAGGCAGGAGTGATGATGGGGACTGAAAATATCCAAGGGAAATTTAGGATATTGAATCTGTCGACCTTGGGGATTGAGGACAGCAAAAGGGAGATACCTTGGATGACCCCAGGATTGTGGTTTAGGAGATTAGGTAGATGATGATACCACCTCTGTGATGGCAGAATGCAGGAGGAAGACAAGTGAGTTTTGGGGGAAAGAGGATGAGTTTGTTTCTGGCTGTGGTATTTATGGGTCCTGTGTAGAGATATCTGGGAGGCCATTTGATCATTCATTCATGTCTGGGACTTGAGAGGGAGTTTGGGCTATAGCCGTAAATAGCCTTAGGAGTGGTTGGATAACCAGGTAGTGAGTGCAGTGAAGAGAAGAAGGCTTAGGCCTGGGACCCAGGAAACCCTGACAATTAAGAGGCACCAAACAAAAGATGGTGGGCAGGAGTTGGGATACTGGGAACCACTGAGGAAGAAGCCAAGAAGAGATGGTGGATGGGATTGTATTATTTATCTATTTAAGCCTAACAAATTATCTGGGAATCTAGCAGGTTAAAACAATTACTGCGTATTTTCTCAGTGGCTGTGGTCTGGATGTGAGTTTGGCTTGGCAGATGCCTCTGCCTCAAGGTCACTCACTCACAGGCTACACCCAGCTCAGTTTAGGATGGTCCTATTTCCAAACTCCCTCACGTGGCAGGTTTCAGTTCCTCCTTGACTGTTTGATGAGGACTCAGTTTCACACTGGCTTTGGGTGGAGGCCCTCTCAGTTTCTTGCCATAGGGCACCTCACAACATGATAGCTTACTTTGCTCAAAACAAATGAACAAGAGGGTGAGAGAGGCTATACAAGACAGAAGCCATGTCCTGGAGGTGACATCCTATCACTTTTGCTGTGTCCTGTTATTAGGTTCAGCCCACTTGCCAAGGAGATGGGATCATTGGGGGCCATCTTATAAGCTGCCCACCGTGGGGGTCAAGATCGTAGATGGGAACTGTATGTGACAAGCTGCCAAGAGGTCAAGTTTGGTAAGGGCCAGAAGCCACTGATAGCCCTGGCAAGAGCAGGCCTATGCTGGATCAGTGTCAGATACCACATTGGAATGTGTTGAGGAGTAAGGAAGTAAGAAAGGTAAGTTCGAATAATTCTTTAGAGAGAGAAATGCCTTAAGTGTCTTGACCCAAAGACATGGAAACTAACATGGACCCACTGGACACTGTAGTCAACAATTAGATCCAGTGGCCAAAGGTCTCCCTCCATGTTTGAAAGCCATTGTGGCCATTGCCAATTTACTACAACATGTAGAGTAGATGATAAAAGTCCCTCCACTGACTTTTCATGTGCCTCATTCAAAGGAAGACTGACTTAACTCATCATACTGAGCACCTCTCTGCTAGCAGACTAACCTACAGAGTTCTTTCATTGTCTTTATCTAATGTGTCTGTTGCTCCCTATAATACTCTGAATTCTACTCTTTTTCCTCTGTCCTCCAACAAAACCCATCATGACTGCCTGACATTAAGACCAACTACCAACTCCTCAAACTGATTTACAGGAAATACCTCTTGAAAATGCTAAATTAGTTTGGTTTACTGATGGTTCTTACCTGAAATATGAAATAGGCCCCTGTGGAGCAGGCTATGCAGTTGTCTCAAACTGAGACCACTGAGGCCAGTCCAATGCCTTAGGAAATTTTTGCTCAACAAACAGAGCTCTGTGCATTAATTTGAGCTTGCAATTGTCCAAACAGCTAACATATACACTAGAGCAGGTTCACCTTTGGTGTTACCCATGACTTTGGTATGCTCTGGAAACAGGATTCTTGACTTCTTCCAGACAAAAGATAAAAAACAGTTCTTATGTTTTAGAACTCTTAGAGGCTTAATCTTTAGCAATCATAAAAGTCCTGAACATTCATTGGCAAACACAGGAAAGTAAAGGTAAATCCCTTGGCTGACACTGCTGCTAAGTTAGCAGCATTGAAACAATCTCATCCCCAATGGAAGCACTTTTGTTACCGGCTGAAGCAATTGGAGATTTGAAAGATATGGAAGCACAGCATTTAGATGTTCAACAAAACAGCAGTGGCTGGAACAAGGCTGTAAATTTGACCCTAAAAGAAACTTATCGGTAGGTCTGAACAACAGCCCCTCCTCCCCGACTGCATACAACATCACATGTTACAATATGCACATGACTTAACTCACTGGGACCCTGACAAATTGGTTTCTTGAGGAAAACAGTTCTGTTAGAAGTCATCTCCAAATATAGCTTCCTAGTTATACGAAAAATGCCAAATCTGCTCAAAGAACCACCCTGGAAAGCCTGTTCATACCTTTCTAGGGTATTTTCCCTTGCCTTTAGGCCTCTTTGAGGTCTGGCAAATGGACTTTAATCAGCTGCCCCCATGTCAAGTACATGTTAGCAATTTGTATATTTTCTCTTTGAGTGGAAGCATTCCCATGTCACAGAGCCACAGCCTCAACAGAAGTAAAATATTCCTAGAGAAGATCTTTCCAACTTGGGGACTTCCAACAGACCTTCATAGTGACTAGGGAACTCATTTTACAGGACACATCACACAATCTGTAAGACCTGGTGGATTTTGCAATCATTCCCAGTCCTCCAGTCTTGTAGAATGTACTAGCAAGGTAATCAAAACTCACTTGGCAAAACTCATGGAGTCTTTTCATCTGCCTTGGCCTGAGGCTCTTCCCTTGGTATTGCTCAACCAAAGATCTACTCCCTTAGGCAAATGTAGACGGTCTCCTTTTGAAGTTATTACTGGCAGACCCATGAGATTAGGTCAAGGAATGTATTAACCTGAACTGTTGAAAGGAGACCTCCTGATTTACTGTAAAGTACTAATAAGGGCCCTTAACACATTGCGTACCGCTCACGAGTTTTCGCATGGTTAGCGCGCCATCTGTTAAGGACCGCTCACGAGTTTTCTCGTTTTTCACGCACCATCTGTTATGGACCTTAGCTGTCGACACACTCTCTTGTCCACGTCGAATGAAGCGATCTCATTGGTGGAAACCGTGCAGGTCAGTCTACAAAAAACTATATAATTGCATGAACCCATAAAGCATTGCAGTTACATTGTATTTTGGTCATTCGAATAGTCTTCATCTTCAAGTTCCTGGCACTTTTAGAAATGCCCTCTCTCAGAAAAAGGAAGGAAACCAACAAAACTGATACACTTCCAGAAGTATTTAACGATAATTTATCAGATATTCCTAGTGAGATCGAAGATGCGGATGACTGTTTTGACAATTCCAGAGACGATCTGTAGTTATGATGATTTAAATAACGTGCAGTTTGCCCAAAAACGTGAGGTCCCTGGCGTATGTCTTAGAGATTTCTATGCGGTACGCAATGTGTAAGACTAGCAGCTTGTGGAGCAGTCTTTCCATTCATTGTGTGCTCCTGGGAGATGAAGATCTATGATGTCACAGTTTCCAGATTTTGCCTGTTATAAACACCATTCCCATAAAGGTGCTCATCAGCCTTGAGGAAAGGGCCATATCAGGTATTGCTAACTAACCCTTGTACTGCTTAACATAAGGGTATTGACTCATGGATTCAATTTTCTCATTTAAAAAGGACACTTGCCCTGGCTAGTGTGGCCTAGTTGGTGGGGCATCATCCTGAAAACCAAAAGGTCATCAATTCAATGTCTTGGTTGTGGGTTCAGTCCCCAGTTGGCATGTGTGATTGATGTTTCTCTCCTCTTCCTCTCTCCTTTCCCCTCTCTAGAATCAATAAAAGAAAAAAATATTTTTAAAGATTGTATTTATTCATTTTTAGAGAGAAGAGAACAAAAGGAGAGAGAGGGAGAGAAATATCAATGTGTGGTTGCCTCTCCTACACCCTGTACTGGGGTCCTGGCCTGCAACCCAGGCATGTGCCCTTTCTTGGAATCGAACTGGTGACCCTTTGGTTCACAGCCCATGCTCAATCCACTGAGCCACACCAGCCAGGGCTAAAAGAAAAAAAAAAAATTATCACTAGAAGTCCAATGCACTATCCATTGCACCACAGAGCCCACCAGGAAAAATTTTTTTACAAGAACACATACCTGACTGGTCATCTCAGCCTTTTGAGGATCTTAAGCTGAAAATCTCTAAACAACCCAAGACCACCACTAGAATTCTCATTCCAGAGTCAAAGCAGACATCATGTGATATAAATGGCTCTTCCAAGATCCCTCACCAGGCCAGTCATACACAATTCCACCCAGCAATCCTTACATTTGGTCTTCCCTTTAACCACCTTTGTTTCATTTACTGATTGTATTGAAATCATAACTTAATTTTTGCCTGGAGAGACCTCTTGAGAAAACATCCATCCTTTCCTAGCTCTTTAGTCTAATTTCAATATGAACACGCTCAGATTCTTATGTCTGCTTACTGCAGTGAATAACCTATTTGCCCTTCAACACCGCTATCCAAAAAATATCTAACAGCGCCTCAGCTAACCATACCCATCATGAACCAGAATTAGTGGTTTGGCCCTTAAGCCTTGAAAGCTTACAAAACAACTGGACATAGCACCGATTTAAAGTCCTCCTATATTCTCAAACCTCTAAAAATGTTGCTGGAACACATGACTTTCCTATAACCAGATCCGTCCATAAGTTCCGCCCAACCTACAAAGTGATAGCCATAAATACAATCTGGACTATTACTGATAACTTGTCAGTTTTGAAAATAAAGTTCAGGCAGAATCTTGAGTTTTAATGTGCAACTACACTCTTGTATGTCTCCAACAACCTTGAGTTCACACCTAAATGGGACTTAAGTGAATACAATGTTACTTCTTACAATGTCTCTCTAATGTGGGGAATTCAGAGAATAATGCCACTTGGTCCTGGAAAGCAGATGTCCTTCCATTCCCAAATACTACTTGGGGACTAGATAAAAAATGTGGTATTTGATAGAAAACAGATAAAATCTATCTCTTAGGGCATCCCAGCCCCCAAATTTGGAAAAATCAAATAACCTAACCTTAACCCTAGCTCTAACCCTAACCCAAATATACAGAAACCTCACGCGCTTTTTTAGTCACACTTATAAATCACATGATGACTTTAACGTTGTCTGTGTTGATGATTATTATGATCATCCAACATATGGAAGACATGAAATCCCTGCTTCAGAAATAGGTTTAATACTTCCCTCAGAGTGTGGGTTTCAGGGCCTAATTATTAATTATGCACTCTCAACTTGGAGGTGTCAGGTGTTTCTTCTTGTGTGGGACTCAAATATATGTCACTTTGACAATTTGATGGTGAGGTAGATGTGGTAT
Organism: Macrotus californicus; assembly: GCA_007922815.1. Lineage (NCBI taxonomy): Eukaryota > Metazoa > Chordata > Mammalia > Chiroptera > Phyllostomidae > Macrotus > Macrotus californicus. The sequence goes on along the minus strand of VMDR010004344.1, from coordinate 20,731 downwards.
TGTTATGTTAGTACCTGATCCTGTCACCAGAAAGACTTTCCCTTCCTCTGCCATTAGCCCCAGTCTAGGCACTTTTGTCTATAAACTTGGACTAAAATGGACCAAATACCATTGGGATTTGGGGCATGGTCTTTGGTCTTTTCTCTCCATCTGAAACCCCGTAATAGATCAGAAAGGCTTTGGGCATGTCTTCACTAGAGTTTTCCTTCTTTGGTATGGAGTAGCTGAGTTAGAAAAGTCTATCAGAAATTTTTCTATTCTTGGAATACAATCATGGACTGTTATTGCAACTGCTCTTGAAAACAACAAGGAATTACTGACAATCTGGCTCAAGTAGGACTGCAAAACCATGCAGTATTTTGCCCTATTGGGAGAGGAATGTTGTTTTTATGTTAAGAAATCAGGTAAAATAATGTAATATCATGAGGTTCTGAAACAAAACATTAAAATCCCTTGAACAGACAGAACATTATCCTATAAGTTGGGATTGTTCAGACTTATTTCGCTGCCTGCCTGAAGAAGTGGGAACCTGGTGGTGTTCTATGTCACAGGCCTTAACCATATTGGTGTTTGTAATTATACTATTCACTTAGCTTACTTGGTGTCTTACCATGTACATCCACCAGTGACTAACAGCCACTGCCAGAATAATGGCAGCCCAACACCTAGAGTTACTACAACAAATAAATCTGAGACCACCTCCACAGTGGGACTTTTGATGTTTGGATATATGACTTAGCTCCACTTCTGACAAGCCTCCTGTTGCTCAAAAGTGTCCCTAAGCTCTCTTACTGTATACTTAGGAGACTACTTTCTCTCTACATGGACATGACATACTGGGAATGGGCCTTCTTGGAGATGAGGGATCAATGTTGGTTTTTCAATGATTTCACACTTTTTTTTTCTCCCAGGAAGTCTGTACTGTCTCAACGATAACAGACCAACGATATACATCCTAATGGTTGATCATTGATGCTTTCTAAGGAAAACCTTGATCAAAACCAGGAAATGTAAAATGAATACAGCAAAATGAACTTGGTATTGTCAAGAGAGCAATCTAAAATGGAGCCTTGCAATAGATGTAAGAAATTAATTGTGTATAGCTTAGTATGTCTGCTTGTCTCCACCAATCACAGTTCTTTCAAAGTAACTTGTGTAACCCTTTTAGGAATCTCCCCTTTTTTTGTCCTTATAAACTGTCCCTTTATCTCCCCCTAGGAATATAGTTGGATTTCTACCCAAACCCGTGTCTCCAGATTTACAATAAAAAACCCACTGTATCTTTTGTTTCCCTTTTAGTTCTCAAAGTTAATTGACACCCACTAGGGCCTGCAATAGCCCTTTACAAAGCATCTTTTCCCACCACATATGCCTGTAATATCATAGGGTCGGTGAGTCCTGTGGTCTGTGGGACAGCCCTTTCCTGTTGTTGAGCTTCACTCAAAGCTGGAAGCCTTTTATGTCACGCAGTCATGTATAGGCCAGAGCAGCATTCTCAGGTGTGGAATGTACTGCCTCCAGAACCCAAAGAGTGGTACTCCTCTCTTTGATACTGGTACTCTTTTTCCTATGATGCGGTGTGCAAGATGCAATCATTTGTCTTTTGCTTTGGGAGGGATATGCCCCAGACTATTAGACCCCTAAAACTTCACAGGTGTGGTGAGCCCACAACACAGGGTTTATCTTTGGTTCTTGGGAGCAAGAATGCCTCATTAAGGTCTTTATCTACTTGTTACTTTTTGTTTATTCTGCCAGATCAGCAAAAATGTCATTGATATAATAAACCAGTGGAGTGTATTGCAAAATGTCCAGACAGCCAGAGCCCTTCAGACTATATTATGACAAAAAGTGGGAGAGTGACCATAGGCCTGGGGACAAGACCCTGCTCTCCCTACCTGTGAATGCCAACAGTTTGTGATAGGGATGGTTAGATAAAAGGCTACCCACCTGAGGCCATGTTGGTCTGTGTGAGCCATGACAGTAGCACAGCAGCTGTAATTGGGGCTAGTACTTGGTTGCAATCTACTACCGATCTCTATTTTTTTGAGGTCAGGCTGATGGATTAAATAGGGATGTGATGGGGCCCAATCCTTTCCACATGTTTTGGGTCTTTAAGGGTGGCACTAATTTCTGCCATTTTCCCTGGTATGGGATATTGGGTTTTTTGTTTGTTTTATCCTTACTGGAGGACCTTTTTTTTTCCTTTTAGAAAGAGAGGAAGGTAGAAAAAGAAACATCAATGAGAGAAAGATTGATTGGTTGCCTCTAGTAAATGCCCCTATTGGGAATCAAACCCAAAGCCTAGGTATGTCCCCTGAGTAGGAATCAAACCAGCAACCTTTTGGTTCATGGGATGATGCTCCAATGAACTGAGCAAGGCAGGATATTGTTTTTTATTTATCCTGGCTGGGGAGGGTGGGTGAGGGGAGTGTCAGGGACTGTCACTTTACTTTCACTTCTATGAAAACTGTCACCACTCAAACCAAGGAAACAAAGTGAGCATTCTGCCAATTATCCCAGAGATCTATTCAGCCTTCTGGCTACTACTTTGACCTCAATGGTTATATCGTGATTGAACCCACTTTGCTCCTAACAGCTGAGCACTACCATCTTGTCTCTACTATTTTGGGACCCCCATTGCTATCAGTGAGCCAGTTCTGTAGAAGGATCTCCCTCTGTCAGCCATGGCTTAGAGAGGATGACCGCCCCGGAACCTGGTGTAGGGTAAGGAACAGAACCTGGAAGTCAGATCTGTGTTTATTAAACTATTATTTATTGGAATTTGCTGATGCTTTACTCTGTCCTCTGTGTGGGAATACTGCAGTGAAGTAGCCACTGCTTGCCATGAAGGGAGGGGGTGAAATAGAAAACCCTGTTATTCTACAAATAAAGTCTCACAGAAGCCTACATGTGGACTTCAAAATTCAGAGTATAAGATGCAGAATTGTGCATTGTGAAAGTAATAGCATACTTTTTTTTTTTTCTCCCAGGAAGTCTGTGCTGTCTCAAAAAGCATAAAAGTTAAAGATGGAGGGTAGTCTGGTCACAGATACTCCATTTTTCCTTCTCCGGCACATGGTAGGAAAGAGCTTTCCTGCCCTTGGAAGTTAGAAGTGGCCCAGAACTTGCTTTTATTAATTAAATGTGGTTTGGAGTGATGTGTGTAACTTCTTGGCAGAAACTCTAGTTGCTGAGCTCGACTCCCCACAGCCCATTCATGAAGGCAGGTATGGGCATGGAGCACAGCCTCTCCTGGCTGATACAGAAACTGCGCATGCTGTCCTAGGGCTAGGCTGGGACAGTCCTAGATAAACCAAGTCCTAATTGGTCACAAGGTGGTTACAGTCTAACTCTTTCCCTTTTTTACTTTATTTTATTTTATTTTTAAAAAATTTATTTATTTCTATAGAGAGGGTAGGGAGGGCAAAAGGGAGAGAAACGTCAGTGTGAGAGAGAAGCATTGATCAGGTGCCCCTCGCACTTGCCCCATCCAGGGACTGAACCCACAATTCAGGCATATGCCCCCACTGGGCATCTAACCAGCAACCTTTCGCTTTGCAGGATGATGCCCAACCACCTGAACTACACTGGTTAGGGCAACCCTTCCCCTCTTTTAGAAAAGGACCTAAGTGAAGAACAGGGCCTAATGTTATTAGGTTGGAGTTGCTCAAGAAACCAGACTGATGCAACAATCCAAGGAGCAGGGTTTATTAGTGAGGAATAAGAGGGAAAGTGGAACCAACCTAGGGAGGTTGGGATTCATGGGGGAAAGTGGGGAAAGTAGAGCCAGCCAAAAGAGGTTAAGACTTGTTTGGTTGTTCTTAGGACAGGGTTTTTAAGTGCAAAAACCCACAAAGGTTACCTGGTTGGGGTGTCAGAGTCTGATTGGCTAGAGCTGGTTGCTGGGTGCCATTTCTGCTGACAATTGTTCTTGATACATCTTGTCAGGCTCAAGTTAAAGCTGCATCCTGTTATGCCAGATAGGCTGACCCCAGACCCCAATCTTAGCCAGGCATCTGTTTGTCCTGGGTAGGGTCGACAGGCATTTTCTCACGCTACAGTTTCCCATGGTACAGTTTTCCTGCCTGGTGATTTTCCATTCCTCCTAGGCCTGCCTAGGTCTGCCAGACGTCATTCTAGCCCAACTGTGAAGCAACTTCGTTATCATGGGATGTGTATCTTGGACTTACTGTGGTAAGTGGGGTGTCTAGTACTTGGTTGCAATCCACTATTTGCATGAGGCACTGAGTCAGCCTCAGGAGGATACAGGGAATGTGTTGAGCATAGTTCTGTCATCCTGAAGCTGAGAGTCTAATGGGGTGGGGGGTGGGGATGGGATGCTGATGGTTAATTAGGAAGCAAATAAGTGAATGTAATCATGTTAGTGAGATGATCCTCAGAAAGAAAGAAAAGGGCATTATGTGACAAAGACTAGACAACTACTTTAGCTGGAATGCCAAGGAGGAGGATGCTATGTGACAAAGAGCCAGCCAGGCAGTGAAGAGATGCTGGCAGTGAACAGATACAGGGACCCGCAAGCAGGAATGTTTGCTATAGTCAAGGAAGAGAAACAAACCATTGTGGCTTAAATGAACAGGGGGTGGGTGAGAAACGAGGGCTGGGGGCAGGAGGTGGGGGGAGGGGAGGGCAGCCCATGAGGGGTCAGCATGAGAAGAGCCAGGAGAAAACAGCATAGGTGTCAGGAAGCCATGGACAGGGAAGGCTTCATAAAGGAAGTTGACTGAAGAATTGTTGAAGTTAGAAATGCAAGTAGGGGCAGTTCAAATTCCACCGTCTAGACTTTGTAATTTCCTAGTTGTGTGGCTTTGGGCAAGTTAGTTAACGTCGCTAAGCCTCCTATTCCTCCTTCGAAAAAATGAGACTAGTATTGTTAATAACCGCCTGCAGGGTTGTTGTGAAAATTAGTGCCTGGAACGTGGGAGGTGCTCAATAACGCCAGCGCAATTTGATGGAGGCCGTCCAGGCAGCGTGGCACGTAGGTGGAAATGCGTCGTTCTTGGGCGGGGCTGTCCCTACTCTTCCTTCCTCACTTTTGTGACCAGAGGTCATCAGGCGGGACTGCCCCTGCGGAGCACACGGCACCGCGGCAGCGGCAGGGGCTGTCCACGTACGCTCCTCCCCGGACCGTCAGGCCCCAGTCGGGCCGGGAGGAGGATCGCTGGCTGGAGCCAACTGGTCCGTTGATAGCTGTGGACAGCTGGTAGGTGCGGGGGTGGAGAGGTGGCAGCGTCCACGATCCTGGCCGCCTTCTGGGTAAGCAACAGAGCTACTTCCCAGCTCCGCAGGGGCTTCCAGTCCCCGCTTGTTTGCTGTCTCTTTAAGAGTTCCCCGCCTACTGGGCATCTGATTGGCTCCTTCCGCTGCGTGGGTCCTCTTTTCGAGGGAGCACCATCTTACAGGATATTGGGGGCTGGGGCGGGCCGGCGTGTTCCTAGTAGGGAGCTGGGCTTTCTTATTACAGTTTTGGCTGAACGGAAAGGACGCAGCTTCCTTTCCGGGTTGCCTCTTGGGGAAGTGCCGCACGGTGTCCTGGGAGACAGTGGGTCCAGCTCGCTGACCTCGCCTCGCCTCCCTCTCCTAACCCTCATTTCTGCTGAGCCGGCCGCCGGTGGCTCTTGCGTGACGCTCCCGGACCCCGGCCGCCTGCCCGGGGCGCTGGAGGCCGGAGTCCCACGGCCTGTGCAGGGTCCACGCACCAGCGGGTGCGAATGGGCGACCGGGGCGGCGGGGCCTGAGCCCGGCCCGGGGTCCTCAGGTACCAGGGGCCCTCTGCTCCACAGCGCGAAACCCTACCGTGGGGCTGCCACTTCTACTCCAGAAAGGTCCCCCACCTCCGCTGTACCTACGGCCCTTCCCCAAACCTTCCCCGGCGGGTAGGCCCCGGAGCGTGGATGCATCTAGGATCTTACCGCGGCAGTTGTGAGGGAGCCCGGAGCTGATTGGGAACCCTGTCCCCATCACCACAGCTGGACCAAGGCCCACCTGTCCCCGCTCCATCCTCCGGGGTGTGATCACTTCCCGCTCATGGCACAGCTTCAGAGAACACCCTTAGGGAAGTTTCAGAAGGCCAAGGGGGCCCCTGGGTGTGAGGACTCAAAGGAAGAGGGGGCTAGGTAACTGGGAGTGCCATGGGGGATGGGAGGGAGAGGAAAGCCCTGGGATTGGGCAGTGACTACATACAGAGAGCAGCACAGACCCAGGGCTGTGGCTACTGAGCAGGGCTTGCGCACCGTGAAGCTTGAGGCTGTGCTGGAAGAGATGTAGGCCAAGACAACCTCACATCTGGGCCTGTGTCCCCATCTACAAACAGGATGACAAGGCCTACCTCCAGTTTTGCTGTGGCATTCAGCAGCCTGAAAGGGTGTGGGGGGGGGGGCAGTGGAGTGTTGTTTATGTGCTGAGGCTGCAGTCCCCTCTCGGTTTTGCTGTGGCATGAGGGGCTGTCTGGAAGGCTGGAGGATTCGGCTTCCACAAGACTAGGGGAAGGAGGTGGGGAGTGACTATGCCTTTCAGTTCTGTAATGGGGATGGGGCTCTGTGGTCCTCTCAGATGGTTCCTTCTCTCCCCAGAAGGGCTTAAGCTGCATTGTGTTGGGGATTCAGTTCAAATCATAACATTTGTTGAAAACTAATTTTGTGTGGGCCCCTGTTCTAGGTGATTGGGTCATGACACACCTGGGTGGACAGGCAATAAACAAACGCACAACTAGGGTCACTTCAGACAGAGGCCAAGTGCTGTAAAGAAAACACAGGGTGGGCTAGCTGTGAGAGATGGTTAATGAAGGCTACTCTGAGGAGGTGGCCAGAATGGTGAGGCAGTGCTGGAAGAATAAGCTTGTAGAACAAGATGAGAGCCAGGGGCTGGAGAGTGGAAGGGAATATGGCAGCACAGAAGGCAGGGGTAAAATTAGGTTGGGCCTTAAAGGCCAGGGAAGGGGCCCAGGGCTCCTCTTCTTCCTGGGGGTTCTGGGCTGGGCTGCTGGCAGTTTACTAGGAGTTGGCTTCTCAAAGATAGTGTCCACCAAGGCTAAGGGGTTTAAAAGCTCAACAACCTGCTAGGATTTGGAAGCACTGACAGGTGTAATAGCAACTATGAGGTGTAGCCTTTCAGGGCTTTCTGATTTCCCCATCTAGTGGGGGTTGCCCCAGGGCACTCAGCATCCCAGGACTACTTCCTTCGAGAATCCCCTTCCCTGTTCCTCTGGTCTGGGCTTCACTCCTCTGTCTTCTCTAGCCTTCCCACTCTTCCTATTCCTGAGCCTACAGACCTCTTCTCTGTCTCTTCAGGGCTTGTGCCCCCAAAGCCAGGAGCCCAGGGGTGGAGATGTGGGTCAGTAACTTTTTTTTGATTGATTTTTAGAGAAAAAAAGGAAGGGGAGGAGGAGGAGGAAAGAGAAATCAGTTTGTTGTTCCATTTATTTATGCATTCATTGGTTGATTCTTGTATGTGCCCTGACTGGAGATTGAACCTGAAACCTTGGCATACTGGGATGGCACTCTAACCAACTGAGCTACCAGGCCAGGACCTGGGACAGTAACTTAACTTCTCTGTGCCACTCCTTTCCTCTGTAGAATGGGGACACTAGGAGTTTAGAGGCTGGTATAATGCTTAAATGTGTTACCAAATGTAAAGCACTTGGCCCTGTGTTTGCACATAGTGTTCATAGTTGTTTTCTTTCTTTTTTTAAAAAAGATTTTATTTATTTATATTTAGAAAGAGGGGAAGGAAGGGAGAAAGAGGGAGAGAAACATTGATCTTGCATGTGTTCCATGTGGGGACCAGGCCCAAAACCCAGGCATTTGCCCTGACCGGAAATCAACCAGCAACCTTTTGTGGGACGATGCCCAACCAACTGAGCCACGCCAGTCAGGGCACATTTTATATTTTCTTAAATCATAGCTTCAGTTAGTTATTTTATAAGCTTTTACAAGAATGGCATTCTGGTGTGGGCAACAGCCTTTTAACTCCGAGCAGTGGCACCGCCCAGCAGTGTGTTAGAAATTTGGATTGTCAGCCCCACCCCAGGCCTGCTGGATCTGAACAGCACTCAAGTCTGAGAAGCACAGCTACTCAAGTAGAGAAACTGAGATCTGGAGAGGGTCACCTGGCAAGTTGCTCTTTGGGATTCTGGGCTCTGGAGACAGATAGCCTGAGTTGCCCTGTGGGTGATTACCTGTCTCTGAGATCTGTATTTCTCAGGGAGGATAATATAAGTACTTCCCTAGGACAGTCAGAGGGCTAAGGGAATGTTCTCTGCTGTTACTGAAGATTTAGCAGGGGAATTGGAAGGAAGCAGCTAATATTCTAATTCGTCACCTCAGACCCTGTAGTATGGATTTGCAAGGGGCCCTTGGACCTGTGACTGAAATTTTCTGCATGACTCTACCCTCCTCCCTCTCCTCCCCACCCTCTCCTGGGAATAAGAGCAGCAGCTAGTTTTGTGTGTGTGACCTATTGTTGACATTTACTTCTCTGGTCTTATTTGGTCCTTACAGCAACATTGTAACGTAGGTGTTGTCCCTGTGACACTCAGAGGGGAAATGACTCACACAAGCTCATATAGCAAGTACATAGCAGCGCCAGAAATGCAGCCATGTTTGCCCAACTATAATTTGTGTAGCTTGAAATTTTTTAGTGGTAAATTAGAGAAGTCAGATTGAAACTGGCCTAAGCAGAAAAGGGTATTTTTAGATTTTATAACTGAAAAGTCCAGGAGAATAACTAGCTTCAGGTGTGGCTGGATCCATGAGGATCTGTCTGCAGGATCTATTTCCATCTGTCTCTCAGCTATACATTTCTCTGTGTTGGTTTTATTCTCATGTGGGTCTCCATAAATAGGGTCAGAGTAATACAGGTCATGCTTACTGCTTTCAGCAGAAAGTGTGTATCTTTCCTAGTTGTTATAGCAAAAGACTCAAGGCTGATTCTCATTGGCCAGGACAGTGGAGCATCCTAATTGGCCAGGTTTAGATCACATGCACATTCCCTGGAGTTGTGGAGGAGTAGAGTCAGCTGTACCTAAACTACATGGATAGATACTGGGGGAGCTGAGGTGCCCCCTCGAAAATAGAGTGTTGGGCAGGCAAAGCCAAGAGAAGCCCCTTTTGACCCTTCCCACTCTGGACTCATCCAGCTACCCCATGCTGCTGACCCATTTTCATCCCTGCTGATTTCTCTTTGCTACAGGGGCCTCTCAGCTTCCTTGTGACTGCTGGGTGCTTAGCCTGCCCCTACTGGGGCTGCTTGACGTTCCCTATGCCAGAGCTGGTGTAGGGGCTAAGTCCAGAAGTTTGTTCCATAAGGAGTGGGGCAGAAGGGGCTATGGAATCTCTCTCTTTGCCTCACAGTCACTTCCAAGTTATCTCAGGTCACCAGAAATCTTGAGGGAGGTGGCATATCCCCTGCCAGCTGTAAGCTCCCTGTGCTCAGTGTGGTGGTCAGGTCCTCAGATGTGTGCAGCATGGCCACATTTAATACCTCAATAGCCATATACAAGTGCAGAGAAGGGGACTTTTGTCCTTGGGGGTGTTTGCTGGTCAGGGAGGAACACTTTTCTCAGGAGACTCCGCAGGTGACATCGCATGTCCTGCCTAGCAGCCAGTGACAAGTGGGCCCACCCTTCTTGACTGACCAGAGCTTCTCTGCAGTGTACTATCAGCCAAAGGGAAGGTGATCATTTATTTGGTAGACTGTCTCATGCATTGCAGTACATTCGGTAGTCCTGGACTCACTGCATGAAAAATATGTAGCACCTGCCCCTGAAGTCCCTATGTCAAACTGGAGCACTTGTACACCCTGCTGAGGTATCCAGCATTGCACTATAAAACCACTGACTTATACTCATTGAGGTTCAGCTTCTGATGTTAGGGAGGGCCCTGCTCAGAGCTCAGGACATCATAGAGGGGTGCCTTGGAACAAAATAGCAGCTTGTTAGCAAAGAAGTAGGGTGTAGTGTCTGATGGGGATGCCATGGGCAATCTTGGCCTCTCAGCTGCTAAATAACCAGGGGCTCAGGCCAGACACCACATCTGCCTTCTTTGCTCTCTTTTCTCCTTCTGCGTGTCTGTCAGCAGGTCTTGTGTCCTAACTTCCCTAAGGTATCCCACATCCCTCCACTCTACCCCCCTGCTACCTCTAGTGAGGCTACTGTCCTCTTGTGCTCAGACTGGAGCTGTAGCACCTGGACCTCCCTTCCTCTGCTCTTTCTCTGCTTCAGTCCATTGTCCACAGCAGCTGAGCAATCCTCTCTACAGAGAAATGGGATGCTGTCACCTGCCTTTGGAACACCCTTCTTGGTGCATTTAGAATAAAATCACATTGTATGTGGTCATGTGGCCCTGTCTGATCTGACCCCACCAACCTTTCTGATCTCATGTCCAGCTATACCGGCCTGTTTTTTGCCCTTTGAACAGGCCAAGCCTGTTTCTATCTCAGGGCCTTTGCGTCACTCTCCTCTTCCTGGTATGCTCTTTGTCCAGATTGTTCCAAGGCTGGCTCCTTCTCAGTTATTTGGATCTCAGCTCAAATGTCTCCTTGCCTGAGAGTCCAATCTGAGGGAGCACCCCTTTATGTTCCCTGGGATTCAGGCTTAGCTATTGAAACAAAGGCTGAGATAACATGATTATTCCTGTCTGTTGCATGATAGTCTGCGTGCAATCTGTTCAGGACATGAATGGAGCCTGGTCATGCCTGGAACCCAGACACCTTTCTCACTCTTCTGTTATCCTCAATATGTGGCTTCTGTCTTGTGATCTAAAATGGTCTCTCTTGTTCCTGCCACCACATGCACATTCCAGCCAATGGGAAGGGAGAAGGGCACAATCTGAAATTGGCAAACCTCACTACTCATGTCCAGTTGGATAAAACTTGTTCATGTGGCCATGGCCAGGGGTAGGGACTGTGGGAAAATGGCCATTGTTCTGGGAAGGCACGTGAAAGCTAAAATCCAGGGGCTCTCTCACTCCAGGACAGGACTGCAGCAGTCTCTACTGTTTACTGTCCTCCTGTCCCACACCTCTGCGCTCTTATCTCAGCACTTAATCTCTAGGAGAAGTTGGCTTTTAAAATACGGGCTTTTGTACTGGCTGTAGGCCTCCACTCCTAGAATGAAGGTCCTGTGGGGGCACTTGTGTACCAGCACCAGGACTTCTGCCTGACTCACAGTAGGCACTCTGCGCCGCCTCCAGGTGGTGAAGAACGCATGAATGAAGGAAGGGGTGGACTTCTTTGTCTGCGTTTCTCATTAGTAGAGAATGAAGAAGGAGCCAACTTCTTTCTTTGGACCTATTATGTATCAGGCATATGTTCTCTTTAATATTCACTGTTGCTATATCCTCAAGTTGCAGGTGGGCATGTGATCTCAGAGCGTCACTGGCCTGTGGGAGAGAGGGATGGAGGGGCTTGAGCCTCAGGTCTTGGCCTAACCCTTTGGAGTCTTCTGTCCCTTTAAGCCAGAGGTAGCACTTTCATTTCATGGCTGTGAGAAATAATGAGGATGTCCCTGCATCCCCTCCAGCTCTGCATTAGGCCTGCTTTTGTTCAGGGATAGTGTTAGTGACAGATAAGCACTGGTTCCTGTTGCAGTGCTGCAGATCCTTTCCAATAGGTGCTAGTATCCTGGGCTTCTTGCTGAGTGGGAGACCTGTGATCTTGGTGTGCAAAAGAACATCTCAGTTTTTAAATATTTACTGAGGTGTAACCCATACAGACAAGTACACAAATGATAGGTCCATGAGTCAATGTATTAAGGCAGTGAGCACACCTGTGCACCCACCACCACCACCCAGATCAAGCAACTAGAAGCTGGTGTGCCTTGTTCCACTCCTCTGCCCTCCATCCTCCACAAAGGTGACTTTCACCTAGCTATGTACCTGGGGTCAGACTGCATGTCTGCCCCTGTGCATGGCTCCCTCACATTCATATGGACGAGGCCCTTTCATGTTGCTGCCTGTAGCAGTAATCCATTCTTTTTATTTTTGTGCAGTATTCCACCATTCGTGCAACCTGCCATTCTCACGAGGGCGGCCCCTAGCCTGGGTCCATTATGAACATACCGAGAAGTGGAGACACAGGTCATAGGGCCCAGTCTGTTCAAGTCATCATTTTAAGTGCTGGCATCTGTTACATCCTGGTGACCAGGCCACACCTGGCTCACCTGCTCTGAGACCCTCGAGTTCCTGGTGGAAGTCTCTGCCACTGTCAATGCAGGACCAGCTCTACTGTTACCCTCCCTGAGTCCTGGGACCTGCAAGCCTGCTCAGTTGTCCAGGGTGGCTCCTGGACTCTAAACCACCAGGTTTATCTTCCAGGCTGGACTCTGATCTCTCATTTTGTGATCATCACATGGGTGCTTGACTGTGCCACCCCCTCCACTCACACTGCCTCAGCAGTTCCCTCTACCTCCCTCTTCCCTCACCCTCTCTACTTAGAGACCTCCATGCATCTTCTAGGGACAGTGCAAGTGTTCCCTCTATTTCTGTCTGCCTTTCCAGATTGGGCAGCAGAGGGAGACAAGGGCTTGAGGGCCACCAGAGGTATGCACAATACCCTGCTCTGGCACTTGGTGGCTGTGACTGCACTCGGCCTCCAAGTGGCTTCTGCATGGTTTTGGAGGATTGGAGCTGAAGCTCAGCTACTGAGGACTGAATGTGTGTGGGTTGTTGGGGGCACTTGATGTCGCTTATCTACAACCTTGCAGGGTGGACATTATTGTTACCCCCATTCCAGGGATGGGAAACTGAGGCACGGGGTGAATAAGGAAGTAAGGGACAGACAAACCCTGTCCCTCCCCAGCCCCTCAGGATTGGAGGGACTAATGGGTGATGCCAAGTAGCTTGCATTGTTGTGCCTGGCACAGAGGCAGGCTCACTCACTGGAGGGGGGATGCTTTTATTGTTTGGGGGTCACAAGACAGCCTGAGACAAGAAACTGGGTCTCTGTGTAGGGATTGGATTGGTTTGAGGCATGTGCACGAGTGCCATATCTCACCTCCTGCCTGGTGTGATGGGGAGTGGGCAACTCCTCTTGTATTCCACTGGGAGCCTGAGACCGAGAGGCCCAGGGCTACACAGCCTCTGCACTGCTAATGTGGTGGCTCTCACTCCCCAAGGCCAGCTGCTGGTGGGATGGAAACCCTGCAGGAGGTGATTTGGGCCAATGGGAGCACAGTGCTGCCCCCACCCCTGGCTCCCAACATCAGCGTGCCACATCGCTGTTTGCTGCTACTCTATGAGGACATTGGCACCTCTAGGTAAGACAGTCACAGCCTTGTTGGGCTAGCTGGCTATGTGTGAGTGGGTTTTCCTGGTGTGTGTTTGTGTGAGGGGGAGAGAGAGAGAGAGAGACACAGACAGACACACGGACGGGTGGGGGGAGAATACAGACACAACCTCACCAGTGAGCCGGTTTCTATACCTGTCTGCTAGGGTCCGGTACTGGGACCTCTTGCTGCTCATCCCCAATGTGCTCTTCTTCATTTTCCTGCTCTGGAAGCTTCCATTTGCTCGGGCCAAGATCTGCATCACCTCCAGCCCCATTTTTATCACCTTCTATATCCTGGTGAGTTTACTCCAATTGGTGACTGAAAACCCAATTCCAATTGGCTTTAACAAAAAAAGGGAATATTAACTGCCTCTGTAATGAAAAAGCAACTTCAGTTATGGCTGGATCCAGGGGATTAGGTGGTGTCATCAGGACTCTCTCTGTGCATCTCTGCTGTCCTCCGGTCTTATCTCAGATGAGTTCTCCCCATATGGTGTCAAAGATAGCTAAGAGCAGCTTTCAGATAATATCTTGCCTCCCTGCCAACTCTAGCAAAGTACCTCCAGGGTAGACCCGGACTTCCCTCTGATTGGCCCACATTAGATTCTGTGTTTAGCCCTGAGCCAATTACTGTGACTAGTCAGTAAAGAGGTATTTTGGAATTGGGAAGTTGGGGTCAGCTCAGCCAGACCAGCAGAGGGTGGTGGTCCTTGGAAGAAAATTGGGGAACCATTACTAGAGGGAAGACAAATGGAGTCTGGATAGGGAAAAAATACCCACTAAACCTCCATCCATCTGTCCATCCATCTATCCATCCATCCATCCACACATTCTGTGAGACTCTTTGGAACAGACTTCCTGCCTGTTGAGAGAGCCTATATTCTTATTCAGTGGTCCTGGTGGGTGTTGTCTTGTGAGTGTAGGGCTGTGGTTGAGTAGGCAGCCCCAGGTGCAAGTCCAAGAATGTGGGCTGTCCAGCTCCCAATTCTCAGGGCTCAGGCCTGACCGACTGGAGTCCTTCCCTCTGTGCCTCTTAGCTATCACTACGTGAGAGCCGAGTGGCTCCCTGGTTTCCCTCTTGTGACCTGGGTCAGAACTTCCCAGTCACTGGAGTGGGTAGTGGGCAGGCAGAGAGGCAAGGGGGGCTGCTGGTGATCTCCACTCCTGTGAGGTGGTATTGAATAGGGATGGGGATCAAGGCCTGCTTTCTTCACTGTCCTCTCTCACAGCCTCTCTGACCATTTACTTGTGTATTTATTCAACAAATATTAAGCACCTACTATATGTCAGGCAGATACTCTTTCCGAGGGGGCAGGTAGGGTAAAGGGCCCTAGGGCCAATTACCAGGAACATGAGGCAAGGCTAGGAGAATCAGGACTGGCCCTGCCCTCTTCCTTTTGAGGACTTGTCCTGGAGAGGAGGCAGCAGTAAGTGTGCACTTAGGCAGACCACCTCTAAATTCCAGCTGTGCACAATGAGACCTTGGGCCAGTGGCTTGACCTCTCTGTGCCTCAGTACCATCCTTCATGATGTGTGTTGGATTTGATTTTGCTTGTGGCACTCCTGTGACCTCCACATGACAGTGTGCACAGCTCCTGCCCAGTGGTGGCTTGGCATATGTTAGGCACTAGGCAGTTTGTTGCTTTTGCAGCCTGCCCTGCTGAGTGGTATAGGCCTCCCCAAGGTTCAGACGTAGCTTTCATAGCACAAAGGACAGAGTATGTATGAGTGTGGGCTCTTTTATTTGTATCTGCCAGAACACTATACTTAAAACCCACAGAAGCCAGAAGAAATGTATTGACTGAGAAACTAATAATCCCAGGGTTTTGGGCATGGCTGGATTTGGAGGTTCAGTGATGCCATACAGCACTATCTCTATCTCCTTCTCAGCTTGGTGTCTTTCTGATGGCTCTGTCTCTAGCAGTCTCCTCCCTTTTGGCAACCAGGCAGCCCAGCAGCTCTAGGCTTGCATCCCCTTAGCTTCCTTTCCCAGTGATTGCACCTGATGTCCTGGCTGAGACTTTTACTCAACTCCCTTGGGTCCTGCCCCCATCCCCAAACCAGTGGAATGGCATACAAGAATGGCCAGTCCTAGATCACAGGTCAGTCCCTGAAGCCTGGAGTAGTGGGGTCAGCCTCTCCCCACAAACCATGTGAAGGAGGAGGGTGGGAGAAAAATGAGGCTGTTACCAGAGGAAGGATTCTAGGCTGACAAAAGCCGCAGATGCACAGGCACTTCTGAAAAACCTACTCCTGTGTGCCTTCCCTGTGAAGTGGATCTGTGATGCCTTTTCTGTGTGGCCTCCTTTCCTCCAGCCCCCACATCTCAGAATTAAAACCATCAATATGACAAGACTAATAGCAGATGTGGATCTTGACCCTACTGGGTCTCAGGCACACTTTTACATTGATTTACCCATTCAATGCCCCTAGTGATCAGATGCAGTAGGTGTTATTACTACCTCTATTTTATTGATGAGGGAACTAAGGCATGGAGGTACAGTTGCTTGCCTGAGATCACAGAGGCAGGAAGCAGCAGAGCTTGGATTTGAACCTAGTCAGTCTGGCTCTACCATGTCACTAAATTAACCATTCCATAGCTGGGACACTGAGGCCAAAGAGGGGAGGACCAGGCCAGTGGAGGGTGGTCTCTCCATCTCCCAACTGGTTTAGTTTGGAGTCCTTCCACTCTTGAGGAATCAGAACTATTGCAGATGTGAAGTGTGGGTTTGCTGGCCCTGTGATTTCCAGAGGCCTTGTTCCCCAACTCCATGACACCCCCTCTCACCCACCAGGTGTTTGTGGTGGCGCTGGTGGGCATCGCCCGGGCTGTGGTCAGTATGACGGTCAGCACCTCGGATGCTGCAACTGTTGCTGATAAGGTGTGGCTGGGCCTGTTGACAAGGAGGGTGCTGGGCACTGGGGAGATGGGTGACTGGGCCCCTAGGCTGACACTACCTACTCTGTCCAGATCCTGTGGGAGATTACCCGCTTCTTCCTGTTGGCCATTGAGCTGAGTGTGGTTATCCTGGGCCTTGCCTTTGGTGAGTCTGCTGCTGGGGCCAATATTCTTCCTGTCCCTCCCTGGCTGGGGGTCAATCCTACCACAGTCACCTGGGCCGACTTCCGCTGACTTACCAGAATGTTTCTTCCAGGTCACCTAGAGAGCAAGTCAAGCATCAAGCGTGTGCTGGCAATCACTACTGTGCTGTCCCTGGCCTACTCTGTCACCCAGGTAAGAGGGGTTGGGTGGGGCAAGGGTAGCCTTGGGGGCTCCCTCGGGGAGGCCTACAACCAGCAAGGGCCAGGTATCCACTGCCTCTTGGTCCTGGATAAAGGTTTGAATGTCTATAAGGTGCAGTGTCCTCAAATTTTAAGTGTATCTAAGGAATCACCTGGAGTGCTTATTAACAAGGCAGGTTCTGGAGGCCCTTCCCAGATAGGGTGGGGTGGGGGAGGGGAGGATGCCTATCACCTGCGGGGGGGGGGGGGGGGGGGGGGGTTAACAAGCAGCTTAGGCAGAAGGATGTAGGTCTACTGAGCCCTGTATCCAGAGGCCTCTTTCTTGGATTGGGGCACGGATTGTTCCTTGCCCAGCTCTGTGCCCTGCCCCACGCTAGGCTTGTGCTGGGTGCTGGAGCTAGAACGGGCAGGGTTTGGTCAGAGAGCAGGCTGCTGAAGCAGGAACCTCTGGGGGCCAGGCTAAGGCTGGGCTTGGTGTGGTCGAGAGCATCTGGGGTTCTGCATTGGGGAAGGCCCCAGGGAGGGGACTTTCTAAGTAGCGGAAGCCTGAGAGACTCCCCTGTCTGCCTCTGCAGGGGACACTGGAGATCCTGTATCCCGATGCCCATCTTTCAGCTGAGGACTTTAACATCTATGGGCATGGGGGCCGCCAGTTCTGGCTGGTCAGCTCCTGTTTCTTCTTCCTGGTGAGGCAGTGGGTGGGCCCCAGGCCTGGATGCAGTGGGGGTGGCTGGGTTGGTTGAGGCCTGGCCTAGCTCTGGGCCTGGTGTTCCCCAGCACCATTCTCAGCCCATGTCTGTCTCTGCAGGTGTACTCTTTGGTGGTTGTGCTTCCCAAGACCCCTCTGAAAGAGCGTATCTCCCTGCCTTGTGAGCTGCTCTGGGACACTGCTGGGTGCGGGGACAGGGGGGCGGTGTGTTTGGGCCAGCTGGAGAGCCCTGGGTGGGAGGGAGGGAAGGAGGGCTACCCCGGGGACAGATGGGACCCAGGAAGGCACTTGGGATGAAGTGGGGATGAACTGTGAAGGAGAGGGCAGGACCTCACGTCCCCCACCTCCCAGCGCGGAGGAGCTTCTATGTGTACGCAGGCATCCTGGCGCTGCTCAACCTGCTGCAGGGGCTGGGAAGCGCGCTGCTCTGCGCTGACATCATCCAGGGGCTCTGGTATGGAGGCTGGGGGAGCTGGGACCGGGAGGCCCCGCCCGCTTGGGGAGGTCCCGCCCAGTGAGGCCTGCTCTGACCTGCCCTCTCCCCCAGCTGTGTGGACGCCACCACGTTCCTCTACTTCAGCTTCTTCGCACCCCTCATCTACGTGGCCTTCCTCCGGGGCTTCTTCGGGTGAGTCTTCCCACAGGGGCCCGCGGGGCTGGTGGGCTGGAGGTCTTGGCAGAACTCAGGGCCTTACCCGCCCACTGCCAGGGGTTGGAGGGCTCCGGGAGCCCCCGCGTGGCAGCAAGCGGAACCGCGCCTTCTTCCTATGCTTGTGCACCTGCATGATATGGCCTGTAGGGCTTCCCTGCTCTGGATGCAGGACAGACGAGGCAGACGGAGTGTATGTGTGTATGTCTATATATACACATGTAGACACATATGCTTTAGACATATACACACAAATACATTTGTACACAGATATATGTATAAATGTCTATAAATTCATATATATACACATATACCCACATATGCAATACACATACATACATACATATACACACACACACACACACACACACACATATACATACATATACACTTTCCCCACAAGGAGACTGGCTGTGCACATTGTTCTGCACTTGCTGTTTTTCATTTAAGAATAGATTAACTCATTCATTCCTTTAGCACACATTCACTGTGCCAGGCACAGCAGTAACCACAGGTACAACTGGGAACAAAATATACACAAATTCTTATCCTTATGGAGCTTGTATTTTAGCTGGGGGTGACTGGGCAGAAGAGTAGGGTTAGGGGGAGTCCAGTGTATATTTGAGCATGGGATGGGGTTCACATTTGTGCAAATGTGTGTTTGGAGGTGTGTTAGGGAGATGGGTTGCTAATGATGTACAGGATTAAGGGTTGGACCCCAGTCCTCTGAGGTGGTGGAAGCTCAAGAATTTTCCCCCACCCCACCCTTCCCGACTTGCCAGGTCTGAGGGTGGAGTGGAGGAATCTTCCTCCTGAATGGGAAATCTAGGAGAGGGCTTTGGAGGTGAAGTGAGAAGGGCTAGATTGATTGCAGCCTAGCCTCGATTTGGCCTCAGGCTCCTATTCGTAAATTAGGTGCAGTGCTGTCTCCCCCGGAAAGTAATTCTGAGGATTGAGGGATTGGGTGAGTTCAGAGTGGGTAGTTAAAAGCTGCAGGGGTGAAGGTCACAGCCAGTGCTTGCTGAGCATATTGGGCCAGGTACTGTTTTACGCTGTTCACCCTTCACAAAGAGCCTCTGAGGTTGGGGTTGTTGCACCCATTTTGGGTGAGAAAGCAGGCCCAGAACCTTTTACAGAAGCACACACAGCCAGGAGAAGGATGCTGGATTTTAGTCATGTTGGACTCCATAGTTCAAGAAATGGGTACCTCAGGTTGGGCATTGGGCAGCCATTAGTGCATATCCTCTTGGTCCTATGGCCCCATTACCCAGTGAGGGAGGTCCTTTCTGGATTCAGACAGTAAGTTTCCTTGCCCATCTGTCCTCCCTACCAGCTCGGAGCCCAAGATCCTCTTCTCATACAAATGCCAAGTGGATGAAACTGAGGAACCAGACATGCACCTTCCCCAGCCCTATGCTGTATCACGGCGAGAGGGTCCAGAGGCAGCAGGTGCTGCCAGCACACAGTTTGACTCAGCTGGTGGGGTGTCCTACCTGGATGACATCGCTTCCATGCCCTGCCACACGGGCAGTATCAACAGCATGGACAGTGAGCGCTGGAAGACTCTCAATGCCTGAGTGCAGTTGTCCTGGTTGGAAAGAGTACTGGGGCCCATGGAGGGCAGATGGGAGAGGAGGCCAGGCAGCACAGAGTCCCTTGTGGAGGAGGATAAGGTCATGAGACTTTGTGTGGGTGGCAGCAATGTGCAGGCCCTGTCCTTCCTGCTGGGCCCCTAGTTCCCCTCTGCCACCTCTGCTCTAGCTGCTCCTCTCCCTTTCATCTGCCCTTGCCCTGTTCTGCAACGTGGCCCAGACTTTGATCTCCCAGGGCCAGGCCTGGCTAGCCTAGCTGAGGGTACTTCTTTTCTCCCAAGGAGAAAGCCTGGGCACCTAGGACTGATCTGGCCCCCTCCCTGTAGCACTTTGGTCTTCTCAAAGCCCACTCTGGCAGGTGGGCTGAAGAGTGTATAGTTTCTTGATGTATTTTTTAATAAAAAATAAAAGGAGTAGAAGGTGTTGCTGTGGAGATTCTGCAGGAGTACTGGGGCTGGTTCCTTTTAGGGGCTCAAGGGCCAGGGTATTCAGATGTCCTGACAGATCCCTCTGCATCCTGAGCCCAGGGAGGTCCAACCAAGGAACACTGGCCAGCATGTAGGCCCTACTGGCTGCTGGAGGTGGAGTGAAATCTGACCCTAGCCATCCCTGTTTGGGTGGAGGAGACAAATGTGGAAAAAGACTTATGTTTTCTATGGATTCTTTTGCTGCCCTGTTGAGGAGTTTAGGGGTTGGAATAAACTCTTCAGGTCCTGTCCTATCTCTCCTCTTTCTGCTCCATTGACTTGAGCCATTGACTTGAGGGTAAAACTGCAGCTCCAATTTTACCCTCTGTAAAAGGGGATAAGAAGCCCTGTCCTGCAGGGATTTTGTAAGGACTAGAAAATAGTGTGAATGACTGGCATTTGGGAATGAAATAGTAATGATAGTGTATTATTTTTAGCCTCTAGGGCAGAGCTTGGCACCCAGTAGGCACTCAGAAGACAGGATACTGGGGAATGACATTCATAAGAAGAATGGATGCAGTGAGGTAAAAATAGGGAAAATCAGAGTAAATCAATGGGTTGGGAAAATGGAAATAAGAGGAAGATTCCATGTGTCCATATTGCTGCTGGTGTAGCTAACTTTGGCTTTGAGTTGTTTGGCAGACAGAGGAAAAAGAGAGTTATAATTAGGTAATTCCTACTGTCAGAAAGAAGGAAGTCTTAGCTGGGCCTAGGGGTATTGAGGGTCAGGCCTAGCACTCACCTCCGCTGCTGCCCCTTTTCTCAGGAGTGCATGAGAGCACTAGCTCCA